>WWET01002733.1:32469-56467 GCA_011038615.1 Limnodynastes dumerilii | reverse complement strand
TGGATTGCAGGCTTGGATTGCAGGCTTGGATTGCAGGCTTGGATTGCAGACTTGAATTGCAGACTTGGATTGCAGACCTGGATTGCAGACTAGGATTGCAGGATTGCATTGCAGGCTGGATAGCAGACTTGATTGCAGGCTAGATAACAAGCAGTAACGAGAGAACCAGGCTCCTTCTGTGACAAAGTAGATCTGGCACAGAAGGTTGCTCTGGCTGGAATAGCCCTCCGATTGCAGGCTAGATAACAAGCAGTAACGAGAGAACCAGGCTCCTTCTGTGACAAAGTAGATCTGGCACAGAAGGGAGCTCTGGCTGGGTTTAAATAGCCCTCTCTAAGGGCTGATTGGCTGCATGCGTCACATGGCTGCGGCTGCTGTGACCTGATTGGTGGTCAGTGGTCATGTGCCGCGGACTGTCATGGCTGCGCCCATGAGCCAGAGTTCTCGCCAGACAGGAGCGCAGCACGCTGATGGAGACAGAGGAGCGTGGCCGCGGGTAAGTCCGGCGGCGTTTACCGCCAACTGTGACACTGGTAATCAGACAGAAGACACGTGAGTCCATAATAGCAGTCTCTAAGGCAGAAGAAGATACTGTAAGTCCAAAAAAAATTCAAAACAGGAGGCACCTGAATTCCTAGGGGTGCAACAGCATACTATAAATTCAACAAAGTATCCTAACACAATTTCCTATAATGTGTATGACTGAGAATCTGCTCCTTTGCTTGCACCTGATTTCTGCAGTACAAAATATGACATAAAAAATATCCATGTACTCACACAAATATAAGCCCCACTGTGTCTTGTCACAGTGATGGCTTATCTTGGACAGTGATGGCTAAAACTGTTGCTTTTTATATCCTGGTTTCATTAATATTGGAACAATTCTATTGCTTCTGTTTACAATAAAGCATGACTGTTCAGAGTAAGATAAATATGTCTGTTAGAAAACACACACGCATATCAAGGTTCGACACATGCAGGTAGAAATCAAGATCCGGCGGCCTTTTTCTCCCCTTGTCTGCTGAAGTGACTGGAACAGAAGCTTCACACTACACACTTTCATAGAGAACAGCCTGTTAGTGGATATATTTTATATACACCTATTCCTAGCATGCATAAAAACTTCCATTTTGTGAAGTGAACCAATATCTTGAACAAAGACTCAATGACATCCATTCCATTGCCAAAGCTCCTACTATTATTAAAAGGAAAACTGTAAAAGTAACCAGTGATTCATTATGCAAAAACTGTTTTACTTGGAATTGGAAATAAAAGAAATCAACTATAGTATAATAATCACATTTTTATAACCAGCATGCACTAGAAGTTATTGTAACATAATTATGTGTTTAGTGCTTAAAGATGCAAAACAAATGATTGCCTTGGAGAAAACTGTTTAGTGTATAGAATAATCCAAATGACAAGTGTTGGTGCTTGCAGGGCAGATGGTATGCATTGGAGTAAATTAGTGATGAATGGAAGTGACTTTGTAATGTACAAATACACAGGTTATGTAAAATATATTGGAGTAAGCCTTTTTTGACATCCCAAACACTGTAGAGATGGAACAAGGTTGTTTACACAGGCTTAGTCAGGGATACGTATAGTTATTATTATTATTATTATTATTATTGTTATTACTATTATTTCATTATTATTATTATTATTATTATTACTGCTATTATTATTATTATTATTATTACTATTATTACTGCTATTATTATTATTATTATTATTATTATTAATATTATTACTGCACAGGAGTACAGGTTTGTTTGGGTTTTTTTTTATAATACTGGTATATATTATTACATAATAAACAATTCATACAATTAATATAAAATGTTGCTTTTTTTTTACCATTTCAACTTCACATCTTTCATTTTTCTTTAGGAAGACAGCAAAATGAGCATTCTTTAGTTCTAAAATGATCCTTGTTTTGCAGAACAGACGTGTACTTGCTGCTTCTCTTCTTATTTTTTTCTCCTCTGCCATTTCATTTTATTTCCTATTTCTGTTCTTTGATGGCAGAATTGTTATAATTTTCCAGCCAATATTCTAGATCTCTGCCTGTTCAAACAGGGTGTGATTCATCAGTAAAGAGGTGGGAAAGCTAATATGTGTGTGGTTTTGATATGTGGCCTACATTTTGCAGTTGGTAGCTGATACAGAGGGCCTGATTCCCAGATAAGAAGGAAATAAGTACACGCAGGTTTACTAAACTGCGCACTTAAGTTAACTCCCATGACACTACCCTCGTTCTTACAGATATTTGCTGACATCTGCCTCCATAGGGCTACTTTAACTCTTTGTGCGGATTTTGCTAAACTAACCCAGCCCATACCCTATTTAAATGCCCACTCCCTTTTCTTATCTTCCTTCTTGCGGAGTACTGGCACGCCCCTTCTTATGGATCTCATTAGGCACGGAGTTGAACTCTGTGTATGTAATGGATTTCACAGCGTTACATCTGGATCACTTATGCTCAATTTGCATAACTTCGCCAAGATGCGCACACAGCCTGCGTATATTTAGGCGTGTTATTAAGTGTGAATCAGGGCCAGAGTTTTTAGGCAGCGTTAAGGCAAAGCTGTGTGTGTCCTATCCAAAACTTCGACTTCTGCAAGTCTGGATAGGAAGTAATAAAAAAGCACATGCATTTGCAACATGTAGACGGGTGTGTACAGACAAGTGTGTGTGTTTTATTACTCATTTCTGCACAAATTAAAGTCCTAACAAAATTACTATAGTCTGTCATCTGACTACAGGGGCATAGGAACCCAGGTGAAAGTGGGGGCAATTGCTGCCCCATGATTTCAGTTGGGTGGGCAAAGACTGTGTTTTGCCCCCTTTCCATGAACTACCACAAAAAAAAGCCAATGGGAATGGAGGAAATGAAAATGGGGATGAAGTCATAAAATGAATGTTAGGAAACCACTCACCAAGGCGCGGAATTAAACTGGGGCCTGGTATTCACTAGAGCCTCTGATGGTGAGGCTAGGCTTGGCTGCAGGACAATTATTCCAAAATGTATATACCACAATGGCAGTGCTGTGTCACCTATACTATGCACAAATGTAGGCAACAATATTATATCCTGAAGTAACAAATATTCAAAAATAAATAAACAATAAAATAACAAAGTCTCTTATGTTGCAAATCCTGATTTGTGTTATTCCCACTGTAATCTCTGTGGAATCAGACACTAAACCACCGGAGCAAAGAAATCCCCTGCTGATATATACAACTCCAACCAAACGGTACCCTTTATGCACTTATATGAACACTATTATGTGAATAAGCACCTAGGCCCTGAATCACACCTAAGGAGCAGATGCTTCTTGGGTGCGTAATTGCCTGATTTATTAAACTGAGCATACATAGTCATCCTGACTACGCAATCTGCATAGCCTTAAAGACCGCATATTGTTTTTAAGGTAAGAGGAGATGTGCCACGGCAGCCTCTGGGGTAAGTTAGGTAAAGTGTGTGGGGGAGGGATGTAGATTGGACTGGGAGGGAGGGCTGGGGATTGTCCGTGTGTATGGTTGCCTATGACACTCGTTAGTGTCATTAGGCACCTAGAGAAAGGGGCGGGGAAGGGGAACGGATCACACACGTAAGTCCCTAGTGATTAATATTTATTCAAGAAGAACGGCGAGAAAAACTTTCCCTGTTACATAGTACATTTCAGACTTACCTTATCTACACATCTATGATATTAAGAACAAACTCGCGGCTAATAAATGTTATGTACAAGGAAAGATTACAGTGGGAATAACACAATTCAGGATTATCATTTGCAACATAAGAGACTTTTGGTTGGATTCACAACATACGTCCCTAAATTTACGATGCTAGCTACTATGCATGCGTAGTAACTATTTTACGCTATCTATGTAGCGTTTTGTTTAAAGACCGCATGTACGCAATCTACAAAACGATACGCTACGTTGATCGCATAAAATAGTCACTACGCATGCGTTGTAGCTAGAATCTGAAAATTAGGCACGTATGTTAAAAATTATGGGGTTGTTAATTCGGCCCTTAGTTACTTTATTGTTTATATATTTTTTAATATTTGTTACTTCAGGATATAATATTGTTGGCCACATTTGTGCATAGTATAGGTGACACAGCACTGGCATTGTGGTATGTGCATTTTGGAATAATTGTTTTGAGTCCAGTGCCGGAAAAGTAGACAACATACACATTGCTGGCAGCAACAAGCACCCCCAGCAGTGCAACACATCTCTGAAATATCTTCTTTACATTAGCTTGGCTGCAGGACATCCAGCAGGTCGTAGCCACCATGTGTGATGAGCCACCATGGCTCCTATGTGTGCAGGTGAGAGGACAGGAAAATACGGAGGACCCTATGGAAATACAGACTAACACTGCAACAGACGGTGATGGACGGATGAGGGGCAAACACTGACAGATTCGCAACAACAGAACCATACACAGAATACAATGGGGAGAAGGGAAGCAGGAACACTGGTGCTAGCAATAAAGGGAGGAATCACCACACACAGCAAAGCAAGGAAGGCAAGCAGGATTGGGAACATAAGGAGAACAAGAGGGATACCGAAGGAAGGGGACTCAGGATCACTGGCTAGAACTACAAGGACAGAACAGCATTGATGCAGGGTAGCAAACGCTATAACTGGAAGGAGTGGTGTGCATCTGCTGGACTATTTACAGTGAGGCTGGCCAATCAAAATGATCTACCAGACCAGCCTCCCTGCGACTATTGGACAGCGTCTTGGCAACCAGAAAGGCTGCCGGGACCAATACACAGATGCGAGTCTCAGAAATTCCTGGTCGCTTAGCAACCAGGTCATGTGACCTTTCTGGCCAATCACACTGCACTGATCCCGGCAAATAGAACTGCCAGGACTCAGAGCGAGCGTCCGCGCCAGGGAGACCTAACAATTAACAATGATACCCCAGAAACAATTATGCACATTACCATAGAATTGGGAGTCTTTGTATATCTACAGTCACTGTTACAACTGTCGTTAATTGAGATACCAAACACAAGAAAAATTACTCCAGACCCTATAGAAGTTTTCGGCCTTTTTGCCACCCATAAAAATTTTCGTTCCTACACCAATGCCTAACTACAATAATACGTGTTCACACTGCCGCCCCAACAAAAACCCGGGATTTAAGACCCGGGTTTTTGCCGGGGCACATATCAGCCCAGCTCTTCAGACCCTGTTCAGACTACTGCTTAGACACGGGAAATTCCCGGGTCAGGCCCGTTCACACTGAACACGGATCTGCCCTGGCAGAGTCATCACACTGTGTAATTTGTTAACTGTTGCTTTGGCAACATTTGTTGCCAGGGCAATATTAAACAAATTACGTCAATCAAGTAGATTATGCGCTACCCGGGTTGAAAAACCCGGGTTGCGCCGTTCACACTGGCAGCTACCCGGGTCTAACACAGGAATAACCCTGCAAATGTCCCTCTGATTCCCGGGTCATTAGACAGCAGGCGCACCCGTTCACACTGAGCCCCGACCTGGGTCGTTAGGGCTTGCCTAACGACCCAGGTTTTTGGCTCAGTGTGAACAGGGTATTAGTGGCAAATCAGCTGCTTATCAGGCTTAAAATATCTTGATTGTGTATTTTATGTAAAAAAAAATAAAATTGATGCTTCATTAACTAATTTCTAATTTAAGGGTGTGGGTTGCCGCAGTGAACAACTCTCTTTTGAAAGGGACATTCTCTCCTAACCAGTTGCAAACTGGCTGTAAAAACAATTGCTTTTGCCTCTCAGAGTAAATGGGAATAGGCTATCTCTAGGGCGTTGCTGACAAGGGGGAAAACCCAGCAGGCTGGCTGTAAACTGATCTTCGGAGTGGAAAAGAAAATGTAAGTTCTTATAATAGTGTTTAGTCATTCTGCAGCTTAAGTGAGAGCAGCAGAGGTTTCTCTGCTCTCTGGTACTGAAGCCTACAGCTTACAATGTCTGTTTATATAAATGTATATTATGTAATGTGATTATATTTATTTCATTCTATACCAGCGTTGATCCTTTCATCCATCACAATATATTTTCATTGTTATTATTTTTTTATTATTATTATTATTATTATTATTATTATTATTATTTTTGTAAATCTCTGTGCTGTAATTTCTTTATTTTTTACATAAATGTATATACCTTGTAGGATATTCAGCCATTACGATGATCCTGCAGGAAAAATCTTCTACGTTAACAAAACTTATCTTCTTCAGCCGTGTTTGGATTTTTAGGAAGCTTTGAATATTTAAATAAGGTGTTTTAGAGAAAGATGTCAAAAACTAATTTCAAAGGATTAAATCATGATACGATCAGTACCTTAAAAAATCTTCACAGATTATTTCACAGCATTGTATTTTAACATTCTCTTTATTTAGAGTCCTCTTATTTCTAATGAATCTTTTTTTTAATATTCAGTAATCTGATTCATATACTGTTGTATTTTTTATTTTTACTGATGCATAACATACTATGTATTGTGCTGATTAATTACCTAGTTTAGGACCTTGGCAAGTCCCTCTCCTGGGCTCTATGAAAGGCATTGTCCTGAGGGAAGATCTGTCATTCTGTTAGGTGATGGGGGCTCTGGGTATAACATTCAAACAAGTCTGGAGTTACTTGTCATGAAAACTGCTCTGCTGAGAAATAATCACATACTGTATTGCGCAAACATGATTTAACCGGCTGCCCAGGAAATAAATGTTTTGCATTAATGAGTTTAAATGCTCTTTCAAGCTTTGTCCCCTAGAGCCATGTTCTCATCCCAGAACTGCAGTTCTACTGTAATAGCAGGAATCTTAGAACAACCTGATTATGAGTCATGGGAAATATAAACCTACGACAAAATTGGAAATACTTTGTTTAAATGAGTATTAATGAAAAGCTTTATTAAAAATCTATACAAATGTACATGCACTGATTACTATGGGAGCTATTTACAGAAATACACAGCATTTGTTTGGTCCCCTGGCATGCCAATTATCATTTCTAGCATGCTGCCAATCATAATTGGTAGATTTGTGGTATATGCCAGATTTGCCAAACAATAGTGGCAACTTTGACAGACAGCTTCCATATTTTTGGTCAGCGCATGTGTAACCTGCTGTTTGTACATGCTTTTCTACAGAGCTGCCTGGACTGCAAACAGCATGTAGATATGACCTACCCTGGACTCTTTACTTAAAAATAGCTTCTGCTATAGAAAATACTGGAATACATAGAAAATGCATTTATCTAGACTTTTATTTTTATTGCTCTATTATTTGTTACAAAATAGCTTCACGGGTGGATAAACAAACAGAGCATTGAGAACAGCCACTACAAGGCTTGCAGCCAACTATAGCCCCTGTGTGGAAGGGGTAAGCCACCTCTACTGTACATGTCCTTACACTAGATTTCTCCTGGAAGGAATAGTCTGCATGGACCTGTCCATACATTAGGGAACTAATGAGCGACAGGCAGGGTATTCATTTTTCTGATTTATGTCACTAACCACCCAATCTTTATTCTTGGATACACATTTCCTATAACTTCCATTGCCATTGCTGATAATCTATTTCAGACACTCACCTTAAAATTTATTAAATCTAAATTTTAATTTTTTTCATATATTTTTTTTTTACAAAATTCATTACCTTACATTGATTTTGTGTATTCACATTGGGCCTGATCCAGACCTACGTCTGCTTGCGTTTTTACGGCAGGAGTAAGTGTAAAAACGGCCTTTTGTACTCACTGCGCATGCGTGGGGCAGATGTTATGCTCATGTTACGGTCTGAGAAACTGAGCGTATGGGCCTTGATCGTAACAGCTTCGTATTTACGCTCGGGGGGGCCGCCTGCCATACGAAATCCGTAATTACGAACCAAGGGCGGGGTGAAGCATTTAAATTGTACAGTATGGGCGTGCTAAGCGTCGTAACTACGCAATGAGCTTACGGACGCACGCGGTTACGCTCAGAAAAGTTAAGGTAGGTTTTGCTGAGTGTAAGAAGCCAAAAATAAATACAACCTAGGGGAATGCCGGCGTAAATACGCTACTCCCATGAGCGTTTCATGAGCGTAGGTCTGGATCAGGCCCGTTGTGACTGAAATGCTTGCACTATTCATAACCTCCATTTACAGCAGGTATGTCAAACTGAAAACCCCAATTTTGCCAAACAATCAAAGTCTAAGATAGTTTGGGCCGCAAAATAAAGCTCCCACTATTCCCCATTCATGTCTCTCCAGCTCCCAGTATTCACCATTCATGTCTCTTCAGCTGCCAGTATTCTCCATTCATGTCTCTCCAGCTGCCAGTATTTTTAATCCATGTCTTTCCAGATGCCAGTATTCTCCATTCATGTCTCTCCAGCTGCCAGTATTGGCCATTCGTGTCTCTTCAGCTCTCAGTATTCCCCATTCATGTCTCTTCAGCTGCCAGTATTCTCCATTCATGTCTCTCCAGCTCCTAGTATTCCCCATTCATGTCTCTCCAGCTGCCAGTATTTTTAATCCATGTCTTTCCAGCTGCCAGTGTTTCCCATTCATGTTCCTCCAGCTCCCAGTATTCTCCATATGTTTCTTCAGCTGCCAGTATTCCCTATTCATATGGCTCCAGTAATTTCCCATTCTGTAGTCTCCAGCTTCCCCTGTTTATACCTTTCTTACCTCTGATGCCTTCCATCAGTGTCTCTTCTGTTGTGTGCGTTGTCTTCAAGTTCTTCTGTGTGACTCTGGCCATAAAGCAATCTGTTTCCTGCTATCGGCCAATGCAGCAGTTACACAGGACAGCTTAAAAGAGCTTTGCTATCAGGTGTCCTTTGTAACTGCTGCGGCGACTGATAGCATGCCTTTTTCAGCAATGATCGCCAGACATCCCTGTGTAAGAAGGGGCCGCAAAATAAAAGCTTTTGGGCCGCCTGTTTGACATGCCTGATTTACAGTATGAATTACAGTGTACTACCTTGCACTGGCACAACATATATGGCTATGTAGCTGCATTGAGCTCGACTTTATTGTGCCTGTATGCTACATTCTGTACTTGTGTAGTCATCCAGAGGTACCATTGTTTGTTGCTTTGGATCACATGCAGCCTGTTCAGGATGTAATCCCACATGTACGGTTTGTGCTGATGTGTGTGTGCGTCTCATGATCAGCACCAAATGATACATGATATACATTATTATGTATCTATGCTTACTTGATCATGTATATTTATCTATAAACAGAAATTAATTTGAGGCGAATTGTGAATAATAGAGTAGAACTAATTAATTGTGTTCATCTGATTTGGAGTAATGATTTATATTTTATTAGAGTGAATAAAAGTTAAGGTGTCAAATTTCTTGGCACAGCATAATCTTATATGTTTCTTGAGCTATGGCTTTGGCGCGTCTGTTATCGGAAGCAGAGTGAGTCAGTTTTCATGCTATTTACAATAATTTATTTCAGAGATAAAGGAGATTTATGGATTTGTTGTCCCATTTCCTTACTGAGACCTGAGGAGGTTTTTCTGTGTTTATTATAAAGACGGAAATCTTTGATACTGGAAATATTTCTAGATATTCTGATCCATATTAATATCACACAACTGCGACATATTCACAATCTGTATGTGTCATTACAGCACATCTAGGGGGCGCTATATAGGATGATTATATTGTGACTGCACAGGCGATTGGATACATTTTTAAAGTTATTGTTAATATAGTGGAACTAGCTTAGGATAATTGTGCTGGAAATAGCCATTACAAGATACAAATGTTCAGCAACTGTGCTCCAGTGACTTGACATATTTATTCAATAAGCATTTGGTAGAAAAAGGAGTCCAATATGTACAACACATTCCACACATCACACCGAATGCAGAATGAAAATTGGGGGCTTTTCTGATTGCTAGGATGGAAAATACTTGATTTTTATTAACAGCAACTGCCCCGTGCTCAGGATGGATCTGGATTCTCTGCATCCAGTGCTTTATCCTGGGACCATTTTAGATAGTAGGACAGAAAGCAAATCCACTATGTGGGAAGGGGAAGAATAGTACAACCAATATAATATCCAGACTTCTCTGCTGTACTTATGTAAGGCCAGCATGGAAGTTTTAGGGTGGGTTCTACGATCAATTTGTCTATTCAAGCGATAAAAGGGGCCTAATTTTGCCCACATGAAAGTCTTTATCTAGCCCATCATTATTTTACCACTACTTATCTGATACAAGGTATAAAGTTTGAATTGCTTTGACGCCCTAATAATTGTCTTTACTGTAAATTACAATGCAAAGTTGTCAACTCTCCTGGAATATCTGGGAGACCCCTGAATGTAGTTTTCGTCAACAAGCCCCACCCACCCTCAGGAACACTATGGATAGCAGTGATGATGGACTGGGCATCTATTTCTCCTGTCCAAGATATCAATGGAGAGAAGAAATAGAAAGTAGACAACCCCTGTTATAATAGTAAGGACCTCCCACTTGCAAATCCAACCAATACCCTGTCAGATGTTATTAGAATTTGCGAAAAACAAAAGACGGGATTGCAGTCAGATTGGATCGCCTGAATTCGGGTAGATAAAAGTCATGTCTGGAACTGTTCCACAATACCTACTGTGAAACATGGAGGAAGCTCTGCTATAGGTTTTGACTGCTTAGCTGTATCTGAATGGCATGGGGAGACTTGAATCTGTGCACAATGAAATATCAAGACATTCTGGAGAAAAATATAGGTTCTTCTTTTTGGAAGGTTACCAACAAATATGTCTATGTTACAAATATGTACACATAGATACACGCAAAGGAAGAGGTACTGCAGATATGCACTCTGCAGTATGGGTCTGATCCGGAACTCCGTCCGCCGCCGGGGGGGTGGAGGGGGGGCGGATTTGGCCATTTATGCTCCTGTGACCGGCGTAATTACACACTGTTACGCCTGCTTAAGTTAGGGTAGCCTTCAGCCGGCGTAACAGTTTGTAATTACACCGGCCACAGGGGGAGTGTCGGGGGGAATGCATACCGATACGCTGTGCGTTAGTACGCACAGCGCATCAGCATAGGTCTGGATCAGGCCCTATGTATCAATGCTATCCATTATGTCATTACTGTTATGTTGTATCACAGACTGCTGAAACAAATTAGGCACATGTCAAAATAATATGACTGTGGGAAAGACATAAACTTATGACCTTAACTCTGTGGTTGTAGCAATGTGAACAGTGTCATGTTATTTTACTATTTTAAACAAGAGTTGAATTACTACAACAGCAGCCAGACAATTCTAAGCTTCTCAGAGATAAGTATTATTCAGCTGTGCAGTGCTGGGCATCAGTGATACATTTTGACACCTGAAAGTTACCTGCCATGAGATGTCTGGAAAATGTACATGGGACACTAAACAGATAGTGGTGAATTTACTAAAGTTGTGTTTTTGCTGCGATTTTAAAATTGACGCTTATCGCAGAAAATTTAGGCAATACTATTTTAATATTATCTATCAGGGCACTTTTATTTAAATCATAACTATCAGGGCAACTTCTATTTAATGGGCATCTATGTAGGTAGTATTTACAGTAGATCGGGGACAGACTATTAATGTTTTAACGTTACATTCTCATAGGACCTATTATTCAGGGCGCAGCATGCCATTAACACTTGGCATGCTGATGATTATAGTACTAAAAGTCACAGCATATCATGCCAGTGGTTAATGACATGCCGTACATTGCTTTTTTACATTTAAAACACATTTTTTATTTAAATTTGTTTATTAGAAGTTCAGAACAAATAGTATAGATACAGTATATAAGTTCGGGACATCTCTACCACCTCAAGGACACATTTGAGGGGTGAGAGGAGCAAGGTCACACAGGTTTTATACACAATAGTTATACACAATGGGCCTGATCCAGACCTACGCTCGCAGGTGATCTAACGCTGATCGTAAGCGTAAAGCGTAAAATCGCCATAAAAAACGCACTGCGCATGTGCATAGTGACAACTTCCTGTTGTACCAAAGACCCTTTTGTAGCGGCGATTCTGGCGTCCGTATTGTTTGTGTATTTTCTGATGACGGGGCGTGTTTATAGTACGAAGTTAGTACGGATGCTGGAGTTAAGGAATGTAGGCGGGGGGCATTTAAATTGTACAGTATGGGCGTGCTTAGGCCGCTACGAACAGCGCGTCGCTACGAAAATATGTACGAACACATGGAAAAGTAAGGGTAGGGTTCAGCGGGCGTAATAAAAGGAAGGTAAGGGGAGTGTCGTGGGAGTGAAAGTTTTTACGCTGGAGCGGTAATACGCTCCGCTTTCATGCATAGGTCTGGATCAGGCCCAATTACACTGAATCAACCTAAAATGCATTTTTTTATAATAATAAATATTATATTTTTTTTTTACTAAGGAGCACGGAGTGTGGCGATTTCTAAAAAATCTACACACAAACCCTGCACTTTTATTTGGATGATTTTTTGGTGGATTTTTCAGCAATTTTTTTTTAGTTAATTCAGCTAATTTACAATCCCACCCAAAAATCAACAAAAACGTTGATTTCTTTCAAATCGACTTTAGTAAATTTACCCCATAGAGTGCAAGCACTAGAAAGTGTACAAGTCTTGCCCTCATGTCAGTGTGCATACACGTGCCATGGCCCTCACATTAAAGAATGTTATTGATCCTTGAATGAAGGTATTGTATTGTTCTATACTCTGGGAAGGCATCCAGCACACCTGAGAAATGACAAATTGAAAACTGATGATGACATTTCTTTGTAGGCCAAATTAACTAATTCTGCAGCTATTGCTGTACAGGCCACTAGTTTATTAAATACAACTGTCAAGAGAAAACACTACTATACTACTACTACCGTGGGTAAAATGTTAGCATTAGAATGACTATAGCTGAAAGAAACCCAACCCACAGATGGCATTATCATTAGTATTATCATTTTAAAGTTAGGAAACCAGATGAATAAAAGTATTATAGATTATTGAACAATATTTACAGTTTAATTCTAAATAACATTTATCATATTTATAAGATCATGCATAAACAAATTAATAATAAACTTATCTTAAACTACTGTAGGTGATTTAGAATTCAGTAGATGTAAACATTGACAATATAAAATACATTGTAATCTTGACTTCGGTTTTAATCAATGTAAAATTTGAATTCTGTTTTTGTTCTAACTTACATGGTATAAAGTAAGAATATTTGAAACTTGTGGATTGTAACAGACAGAGATAAAAAAAAATGACTATTTGCAAAGCATACCTGCTAACAAAGCAGATAGTTGATCATTCCATGACAAAAAAAAAGCGCTAACTTTTATACACATAGCAAAAGCTGTTCTATAAATACTACTCAGTTTAGTATTAGTATGTGCAAGGATGCTCATTTATACCTTTTCCAAAAGCAGGAAAAATTAGGAAATACATGATGGGAAATTGCATGCAAGGCAGGTCTACCTGCTGGGGAAAGTTAAATATGGCTTTAGAAATCCTAAAAAATTTGTTTATACCAATTAGCAGCTACTGGCCAGGGCCGTTTCTAGGGGAGGGCAAGCCATGCGATCGCACAGGGCTTGCCCCTAGATGACTTAAAGGGGGGTGCGTCCCACAGCCCTCCCCGTGCTGCAGACACATAGACCGCTGCGGTCTCAGGCGCCGGCCGCATCACATAACAGATGTGGCCAGCATCGTTCAGGTAATAGTACTTGTATACTCCTACAGGAGCCCTGTTGGACCAAATCATTTGCATTGAATAATGCTATGGTAGTGTTATTCATTGTAATAGATTTGGTCCTACAGGGCTCCCTGTATACCCAGTACTATGCATACTAGAACTGATTATGCCGCAGAGGAAGGAGCAAGAGGGAGAAGAAGGTAAGTAGGTTTATTAATAGGTTTTCACTAAAAAAAAAAAAAAAGGCTAAATATATATGAGGGGGCACAAAGGGAGGCTAAATATATATGAGGGGGCACAAAGGGAGGCTAAATATATATGAGGGGGCACAAAGGGAGGCTAAATATATATGAGGGGGCACAAAGGGAGGCTAAATATATATGAGGGGGCACAAAGGGAGGCTAAATATATATGAGAGGGCACAAAAGGAGGCTGTACATATATGAGGGGGTGTGATGATCTCAAAACCTCTGTATTAATTATTCTTTACTAAGGAGTAATTTTAACTAAAAGGGTTACTGGCACTTGAACAGGCAGAAAATGAGACCAACAACAATTTTGATGAATAAATATATTCTTTTACTTTAACTGCAAATATGATTTCTTCTTTGCGCTTTCTTTTTCAATGTATATAATAAATACAATTTGTTTTATTCACTTTCATGAAAATTATTAATTCCGTGTTCACAGCCAAATCCCAACAATCATGTTATACCTTACCATAAGTAATAAATATCTATAATTTAAGAACTGAAATCTTGACCCTGGAATATATTATTGAATTCAATAATACAAGTAAATTTCTCTCAGCTCAGAGATATCAATTATATCCTGAATTCCCAACAGATTAAAACATAAAAAATTATGCAGTTGTTAAACTTCACTATACGTAACAGTTTAGATATACTTTATACCTTTCCTATTCAATTTGTCTTCTTAAAATGATTCTAAGATAATAACTTCTCCCAAAGTACTGACTTTAAACAAAGTAATCAGAAAATACTTTTTCTTTTACAATATCAAATGCAATATAACAAATATAATGTCTGATACTTAAAGTCTATAATGCGTTCACACGTCTCCAGTGCACCACCGGCATTTGCACAATTCTCAATTATCTCTAGAATTGATGACCCTCTATTCCAGTGGTTTGTGGTTTGCACTTTTCCCTTTAACTGCTGCTTGTTGACCGCACTTATCCACTTTTTCCTACACCGGTCACTTTAAGGTTATTATTACTTAAGTAACTGAGATAACGCTGCTATTATAAACACAAAGCACTTTATCCTCAACTCCTTAACCGATGTTTATTGGTTGAACAGCGAATTACTTTGCACTTGTCCCTTTAAGGCTTTCAGCATTAATAAAGTCTCTTCAACAAGGCAATATTACATATGCACGCATCACTTTATTCCCAACTTGTTTACCAAAGTTTATAAATTAAACCAGGTATTAATCTGAACCTAGGCACAAGTCACTTTAATAGCGCCGTTATGTAAGAGCACAGTTCACTTTAACAGCGCAGCTTTATGAAAGCACATTGACTTTGTGGAGACACAATTCACTTTAACAGCGCAGCTATGTAGAGGCACAAGTCACTTTAACAGCGCAACAATGTCTCAATGCGTACTAAAAGGGGACACAAAGGGATGCTGATTATATATATAAGGAGTCAAAAGAGGAGGCTGTTACATTTAATGGGGCACAAAAGGAGGCTAAACATATATAGGGGGCACAAAAGGAGGCTGAATATATATATAGGGGGGCACAAAAGGAGGCTGACACATATAAGGGGCACAATTAGAGGCTGGGCACACAGCAATGGACGGAAGTGGATAACTAGGCACATACAAGGGGATAAGGCGATGTAAGTAAAAGGTGAATGCATACTTTTTTTTTTTAATTAATTACTTAATAAATGAAAAATGGGGGGGGGCAGAATTTTTTCCCACCCTGGGCTCTGCTAGGTCTAGAAACGGCACTGCTACCGGCTACATGCACAGCAATACGCGCAAAGCGGTTACGGTAGGGTTATGGACAAGGAAATCACCTAAAGTCTGTGAGTGAGAGGATAGTATCATGGGAGTGCACTACCCTCTTGAGTGTGGACTATAGCAACTCCATGCATGCAAGTCCATAGTTACAATTGTGCAGCTCATACCATAAACTACTCATTTTTATTCCCATTCTATGACGCAAAAAAAGCTAATTTTAGTGTGACTCAATGCTATGATCAGCCTACAATCTGCCTACGGAATGTGGCTGAATGGTTGGAAACTAGGTGTATAATGGAAACCTTGCCTTCCTCGTAATAACTGGTTTAAAGTCTAATTTTAAGTTCTCTATTGCAAGATTGTGGGGGAAAAAATTTGTATTTCAGGATACCTCATAGTACTTACTAAGGGTTTTAGCAGAGGATCCGCCAATATTACTTTTAATATTTGTTTTCAGTGTAATCGCATAGGGCACTCTACTGGTTCTTTGTTTATATGTAATCTATGTAACGTTCCTTTTCTCTGTAACATGGTGCAATTTTAAAATCATTTTGAACACACAGATCTGGATCAGACAAACCTGACTATAACACCACCTGTCGGTAGCTCAGTCAGGTCTCTCATTGAAAAGGAAGTGATGGCGGGTTTGAAAGCCTCTTGAACAAAGTGCTAAACCTTCTCGAAAAGGTAATAATGTACCAAGATTTACACACTGCATACATCTTCTCCAATCATACCAGGAGCACAGTGACATGTGAGCAACTATGTGCATCAAAAACAATAGCAGAAATTGCAAAGGTTACAGAATTCAGGAGAGGCACCTCTGGCTGGCACATAAGGTCTGAAAGTCCACACATAGGTGTACTCCCATGTCACTCCCCTCTTACAAAAGACTTTGCTTAAGATCTGTGGCCATAAACCTACCTTAAGTCTTCTGTGTGGATTGGTTTGCGAACGGAAGCCATGCATGTATGGAATCTGCAAACCCTGCCCACACTGTAAGATTTACCCTCCTCCCCACACACACCTTCACTGCATATGTCAGGGGTGCGTAGGTTTGGCAAATCCAGTTGTACGGATCTCTGTACGCAAGGAGATCCGCAGCGTAACATCTGCTCCACGCATGCACATTTCTATCATTTTAAGCAAGCTGCTTAAATAGGTCGCCCTAAGTCTTGATAGCCCTTAGAGTATATGGGCTGGATCCAGACCTTGTTAAGTGCATGAACTTAGTTACACCTGGGCTAAACCATGTTGATTTCAGGGGAGTCATATTTCATCTGCTGCAAACAGTATTAGTGTTGAGAGGTGATATTTCCTATCCCAAGTCTAAATAACAGTGTGATAGTAAAGCTGGTCAGTATCTGCGTGCAGTAAGCAATTTAAAGATATATCCCTGCATGCAAAGAATACAATTAACTTGGCTCCCCCTGAAATCAACACGGTTTAGCCCTTGAGTAACTAAGTTTATGCACTTAACAAGGTCTGGATCCAGCCCTATGTGAGAAATCTTTGTCAAAGTACAGGAATGAGTAGAAATAGACAGAGCAGCAGATTTTTTCTGCAGACAATGAAATATTGAAGTGGATGGAACGGTGGTAACCAGAAATTCTTGACACCATGTAAATTAGGCATTGTACAGTGGACACATTAGGGGAAACAACAACGACAGGGATACAATATAATAAATAATACAGTGGCTGCTATTTGGGTTTCTAGCAAAGTAGCCGGAATAGTAAAGACAAGAGCATCTTTATTTTACAGAGGGCATATATCTTTACAGTGCCTTGTTCCATGACTTATCCTAATAGTATTTGGGGATGATACAGAATTTGAAAGTAAGGGAAAAACAGTTGCAAGTGTACAGCTCGGCTGCACTATTTTGCAAAGTAAGGGGTGATAATTAATCTTATTTCTTTTGCATGCAGGGAAAATACTTTACTTTTGCATATGGAACTTATATACTTCATAGCTTTATGATCAATCTGTAAATTAGAGTTAAACTAAGAAACTTCACTTCTCAATTCTAATTCTGTTTTCACAATTTAAATGTTCTGCCCGTTGCAGACATGGTATTGTGCAGGTCTACGCAGAGTAAGATATCCTTAACTTTATCTAAAACATGTTTGGATCATTCTGCTCTATTCACCAGTATTGGGACTGATAGGAGACTATTGTACTAAATAAAAACTATTTCAGTGCAATAATTGGTCTTGCAAATGTGACTCATGGAGACCCAACAAGTGCAGGCTAATGCATGTTTGATGTGTATGTGTTGGATACAGTGATTGCTATGGATCCTTTTGTAAACCAGTATACATGCTGGATGCAGCTCGTAATGTCTCGCTCTTCATGTTGACTATTTATCGGGTTTTACTACTCTTGCAATTAGCTCTGAACCAGCCCCAATGACATGATATGAGAAATATAAGGGGGATCACTCATGATCTTGTTTGGTTTTGTAAGACAGTTACATTCTAAATAAGTCACCCAAGTAGCCATGTTACCAAACATCTCGTCTTATTTTTACTTAATCAGGATTTTATAAATGTGGGTGTTGTCCACCCCTCTCTCATGTGTGTGCATTCGCACACATAACACTTCCAGCATAGATCCAGACTTCCATGCTGGAAGCCTTTTCGAAAGCAGGGCAGGAAGGGGCAGATTGTTTACAGAAAGTAGCCAAGGTGGGAAAGGGGAAGCGATTAAACAGTACAATTCTGATTTCTGCGGCATCCCTATATTACGGTATGTTGGGATGGTGCAAATATAATAAGTTAAGGTCCTGGCCACCCCTTGCGTGTGTGGAAGTTAAGATGCTTAGTACTTGATGTTTTACAAACAACGCAAATATATCTTATCTAGAATTGTACTTTGCATCTATGGATTTTTAGGTGTCTTCCTTTCCTGGACAAATGTGTCATATCCAAATATTCTCTGGAAGAGTCTTGAAGTTTGTGTTTAGAGGACTGTTGGACGGGAAATATTTTTGCACTATTTGGAAAAATGTAATATAACAAGTATAAAGCTGTGGTGTTATTGGACGTTAATATGATGCATAGTTGTAGTTTAAGGTAATCAAAGTCTGAGGGGCAAATCTCCTACTGTGCTGGAAGTATGGTCTTTCATATAAAAACTCTCTATTAGTGAATGTGAAGTCATGAAATCTGTGAAATAAGCTGACCTTGGGGAGTTTCATGTGATATGCATTGTAAAGGCTAATATTTAGTACAGACAAAAGGATTATGTACAGTATTTGTACATTTTTTTCTACACTTAGATTAGATAACTGGTTACATTACATAAAATGTTTGTTGTCATATTTATTACCTTTCATATTACAGGTTCTTGCTACCATATGCTAGAGTGCTATCCTTTTTAAATCTATTTTCCTATGTCAGTGTAATACAATTGCAAAGTAATGAGACATCTGTTTTTATTCTTCAGTCTCTGACATTACATTTTGTTCCTCTTTATAGATGCCGGGCATATGAGGACTGCTGTGGATCCAGATGCTGTGTACGAGCCCTCTCTATTCAGCGGCTATGGTATTTCTGGTAGGTCTCTTTTATAAAATATAGTGTACATTGATGACAGGAAACAGTATAAAAGCTTTCTATCAATAGTCAGTTCAGCAAATATGTAACCTGTGGGTCAAAGAACAAACATTACATCACCATGTAACTGATGGTGGGTCCTCCTGATCCTCTTGTGTTAAAAGGAACAAAAGACAAGTCCAGCACTCCATACAAACATTATGTAACGCTATGGGCCAGATCCAGACCTACGTACGCGAGCGATTTTACGCTGACGTAAAAACGCACATTAGTATTTAGTGTGCATGCGTGTGGCAGACGTTATGCCACATAACTCAGAGTGTACCGCCCAGTCATGTATCAGCAGGGTAACAATGTACGAAGGGGCATGCCTGTCATAAAACACCCGTAATTATGCTTCGGAGGTGGGCAGAGGCATTTAAATCGTACAGTATGGGCGTGCTTAGGCTTGTAATTACGTGAGGCCTATACGTATGTCAGTACTTATGCTGTGTAAAGTTATAGTAGGGTTTGGTAGGTGTAAAACGGCCAAAGTACGTACATGCAAGGGGAGTGCCTAGGAAAGTGCTTAGAAAGTATGCTAGCGTAAATACGCTACGGATCTACTGCTGTGTGTCAGCACATATTGGGTTAAGCTCACCTGCCCAGCGTCAAGGCACCTCCTGTAGGTGAGTCCCTATCCGTTTGCTATATGTGTACTCAGAAGGTCTGTATTAAGACACTCCTGCCATTTGAAGTGTGTGCAGCGGCCATATTGGGGAGGGGTCAGACTCCAAACTAAACTAACAGTAACAAAAAAACACACAAGGCCGCATTTCAATTCAAATATATGAAATGTGTGCAAGTGTATATATAAATGGAGAGGTGCAGTGAAGGACCAAAGTGACCACTGTGTAACTACAAGGAACAAAAGACAGGTCCGGTGCTCCATACAAACATTATATAACACAATGTGTCAGCACATACATGAAAAGGAGGTTTAGCTATATTGGGTTAAGTTCACCTGCCCAGCATCTTGTGTTAAAATACAAAAATAAAATTCAGAAAATCAGATGGTCCAAGAGGTTCTTATCTGGCATCACATTCTATATTTACACCATGTAATACTTTGTAGGTAAAATAGATATTTTTATAGACTCCTACAAAACAGATAAACTGTACATGGTGCTAGCTGGATCCAGAATTATGGAAAGGGTGTGTTTTCCAATTGTTAGGATGTCTGCATTTGGTAAGAGTGCATGTGTAAGCGCCGCATTCCCAGGGTTCCATCTTGACTTCTGTGGTGTCCACATTTTAAGTGAGGGTCCTCAGACTGTATGTTCATAGGTCCAACTGGCCTCCCCTCACCTGAACAAAAGGCTTGATCCAGCAGGGATCCCACATTGGAGCCCCAAAGCTATTGACAATGTAAGCATGGTTCTGGCCCAATATACAGTATTAAACTCTATGGGCCTGATTCACACTTAAGAACGTTATAGGTTCCTAAATATACGCACCTAATAGCAAGGCAACTCCCTCAGCACGCCCTCGGTTTTTAGGTTCTTATGTGACTTACGAGTGCCATAGGGCTCCCTTAATTGTAGGTTCGCTTTTGAATGCGTAGGGCATCTACTTAAGATCTTAACTAATTAACCGCAACTTAATTTGGTCATTTATCGTATTTCCCCATGTATAAGACGCACCTTTTTTGGAAAAATCTGCTGTCCAAAAACAGGGTGCGTCTTATACAGAGGGGTTACCATTTTAACATAAAGCCGCGCCACTGGTCTGGAGTCAGACTGCGACTGGATGCTAAAATAAGGTCTAGGCTGCAGCTCCCTCCCCTCTTTCAGGTTTTCTTACCTTTCAGATCATCCAGCGAGTGGGACTGTGACCGCGGGACTTCACTTCCCAGTCTCAGTCACCGCAGGATGTCATATTCTGGCCGCAGTTCCCCTCGCTGGATGATCTGAAAGGTAAGAAAACCTGAAAGAGGAGAGGGAGCTTTTCCCCATGTACAAGATGCACTTTTAATTTTGGGACCCCAAAATTAAGGTGCGTCTTATACAGGGGTGCGTCTTGTAAATGGGGAAATACGGTAAATGCCTCTCTCCACCCAAATCTGCGTATCTGCCTAGTTACTTATTCACAGAACGCCCCTTTTTGCGTATGTTACTACGGACCTAGAGACTTTAGGTGCGTAATGTATAAGGACGTAATTTGCATGTGTAAGTCCAACGTAAACAGCGCATAAAAGTTACTACGCATGCGCAGTGCATCCGTTCTTAAATATACGCACCTAAAACTACGCAGATTCTTAAGTGTGAATCAGGCCCTATAATTGTAAGTCATATAACATGCATCTGAATGTTTTCTTAATGCCTGAATTCAAAGTGGAGGATGTACAATACCCATAAGAAGCCTGTGACTATAGCTACGTCTTAGGAGTAGGCTGAATTATTTATGCCATATTAAAAGGTTGTTACACATTGCTTCGTTTTTGCTGACATTTAGTGTATGCTTTAATATCCCAGTTACTATTTCTTGCCTAAGAGCAAAATCCAGACATTGAGTGAACATATCATTTTTCTTTCTCAATTCAGGTTCCTGCTTATGATGGCAGTTCTGTTTTGTTGTGGAGCTGGATTCTTTATAAGAAGGCGAATGTATCCACCTTTGCTTGTTGAAGAACCAACATTTAATGTATCATACACAAGGCAAACCCCTGGGCCTCCACCAGGTCAGCTTTCCTGAGCTTATTTCTAAATGTATATTTTCCAAAGGAATATGATGCAAAAAAGACCTTCAGCAAACTTCTTTGTAATATGTTACGATAGTTTCAAACCCCTGCAACTGACAACTTCAATGGATACATACAAGCTAGAAATATAGGAGTCAACTTATTTTGCATGGTTCCCAACTTCCCAAGGAGACTAAATGGCTGAGCCAAGGGTTTGAGAGTAAGGGCAAGACATGTACCCAGCCAAGAGTACACCTTGGCAAGTCAATGTTTGTGAGAATAAATGTAAGTGCCATAATGTATTTAAAAACGGGGGGGCGGGTTAGGGGCAGGACAGGTGAGTTAGGTGCGGATCTGTACGCACCTTACTCACTCTTAGTTGTAAACACGGTCCTCAATTACTAAGTGATATTTGTGAAGTGTGCTTTAAAAGTAAAGATATTTCAAAGCCAATGGGATTTTTCTTAATAAGTAGTTGTTCTAATTTAAAATAGTTGCCAAAATTTAGTTCAAACATAAACATAATGGGCCGGATCCAGAACTACGTCCGTAGCTACTGTTTATTGAACTACGTCCGTCTATGGAAGACGGACGTAGTTCTGGATGCGGCCCAATATCTGGGGAAAGTGGGTTAATATAGTTCTTATATGCTGTTGAAAATGAAGAATTGGAAAGTCTGATTAATGGTCTTTATTAGTTAAGAAAGTTGCTATATACAATTTTCAAATGTATATGTCAAGTAAAAGAAATACTTTTCTTGCTGAAAAGCTAAAATAATAATAATGTTATTCATAAAATAGTAACCTTTATACACTTGGATGACACGCTGCTGTATTCAAAACTGATGCCACTACTGCAAATCCTACTTGCAGTTAATTCTGCTAAATCTAAAAACTGCCAATTTGCAGCCTTTAAATGTAAATCTATACTAGAGATTGCATATTATTTTAACGAAGTATTTTTATTTAAACTATTTTGCTATTACTTATTAATTGCAGTATTACATTTTTAGAAAAATTATTTTAGTTGTTCAGGTTAAAAACATCTTTATTAATTAGCTTTTTTAATGAAAAGGACAAAAACTAGCATCGCAGTTTTTTATATAACATTGCCTTATGTTGCTGTGTGAGCCATTTAAAACAAAAGTAAACGTGAAATTTTGATTGCCATTTCTTACTCTGTCATAAAAGAATGGTGATGATACTATATTTCATATATCTAGCATTTACACATTAAAAAAGATATATACAGGCAGCACATACATAAACATATGTTATATGCATGTTACTGCTGAATAGTTTTTCCTGTGCTCACCAGTTTTTGTTCCAGACATCACCTAGACAGCTATTTGTACCCCAAATGAATACATTAGTTTGTACCCTGTCCTCAGCAGACATCTGTGAATCATCCTGTGACATCTTTAAGCTGACTCCTTGTAGAATATTAGCTCTGAATGATTACAGGAGCCCAGTATCATAGTGAGTTCTGCCCCAACTGATAGCAAATTTATATGTCATTGGTAACACAATGCATGAAAAGCACAATTTTAAATGTGATTTTTTTTTCTTTTTTTTTGTAACTAGCATTTGATAAACATAATTTCAGCAATGATATAAGCTTATGAATACCTTTACACTCAAAGTAAAAATTTAAGATATTAATACTTGTAAATATTAATTTTGACATAATTAAAACATTATTTTTCTTAGCTATCCTGCATTGCCTCTCTGTGGGAACACAAGTATGGTGACTTTCAGTGTGGTATGAATTAGCAGGGCGCAGGAGCCAACAGTGTCACAGTTAATGCAGATCTCAGCAGGACATATCAAAACCTCACTCATCTTTATATCATGCACCATGAAGTTTAAATCTTCAATAGCAGCCTTAAGGAACAAACTAAGGATAAAGTTTTTAGCTAGCAAATTCTTATAACTTGCTAAAATGATCTATAAATAAATACATTTTTATGGGATTGGTGTATAATTTACATTTTAATCAATGTGTTTTCATTTTATATTTCAGTACCTCCCAGGAATGC
>WWET01002733.1:14421-26009 GCA_011038615.1 Limnodynastes dumerilii | reverse complement strand
TGGTCGAAATAGAGATTTTCGAAATTGGCATTTTCTAATCGGGGACTGCATACCCCTTTAAACTTACCCCTGTCCTGACTGATACCTGGTGTACCCCCTGCCTACCGTTTACCTCACTGCAGCCCTAAGGGGCCTTGTTCACTTTAAGGAGTTTTAAATGATTAAATATATTCTATATTCTGTACTTATGAAGTTATACTTTTCTACATAAATACATGCATTTGGTTGCATGGCACATCTCCAAGTATATAGCACATCATCCCTCAGTCCATCTTTTCTCATTTAAACCTCCATTTTGAGTTTATCTTTACTCGCTGTACAATAAATACGATCTATATACTTCTGACAAGATGATCTGAATGCAGCTATATTTCCATCAGTTGAATTGATTTGGAAGCTCAGCAGAAAAAACTTGATGAAGCTCTATAGTATGACACTTTAATTTCTGTACCTAATTCCAATCCTATTAACTCTTCATTTCAGAAGACTGCTAAATTATATAAATGTCAAATAGGAACATGGTGGGAAGTCTCAATCTTCCATAATTATTCAATATGTTCAATATTTCTGTGAGGTTTTAGGATTAGTCTCCATCCCTGAAAAGAGATTTGCTCTGAGACTTGTGGGAAAAAGACAATCAATCCCTAGAAACTGCTTGCTTGATCACATTAATCAGTTTCTGACAAATTGCAAACAGAGAGGATTAAAATACGTCTGGACTGAAAAACAAATACAAAAAATATATCTAAATATCAATAGTTAATTACGTATGTTCTGATTTGGAGCTGAATGAGTTAAAATTAAATTATTTATATATTCAAAGATGCAAATAATATCCAAAATGATACAAATTATTAATTACAGTCTTGGTGTTGCAGTCATATTATCTAAGAGAATCAAATTGTGTTGATCAGCGAGACGCCAAAAAAACAATGTGTTGAATACAATATCTGAATAATAAATGAAACAATGAAGCACACATAAAATAAACATGTGATATTTTGCATTGCAAATGTTTTGATGGTTAACATAAAAAACCTCAAAATGTGTCAGTTGTTTATTCTTTTTGTATCATAATTTCATTGTTTTAACTTTTCTTTAGGTTGACTGCAATCCTTGCTATGGGTGATTTAATAAACTGTAATGTAGTTTTGGTAATTAATAAGCGTCTTCCATTATAAATAATTTGAAGTGTTTGATGAGTTTTGGTAGTGAATTCTAAAAGAGGCCTGGAAGGACTATCCAAGATTTGCATTAATAAAAGGAATGATTATTATGTAGACCTAGAGAATTGCCTAGATGGCTGTAAAACAATTCTGGTCTATTTCCATTATGAAGGTTATGCACAGTTTTGTAGAGTTCAACAGAAGTCTATCCTAGTTTATTATAAAATGATCTAGCTTGAACGCTAAGCATAGTAATTTGGATTTCTTTGAAAAGGAATTATATCTTTACTGGGCCATGGCCACAATGTTGAGGAAGTTAAGTTCTGCAACATGAAGGACCTGATTCAGAGCTGCGCTTCCGTCTATTTTTCAGACAGAAGCGCAGCCAAAATGTCTACTGCGCATGCCGAGATCGGGAGCTGCGCCTGTGGAATGATATGTAAATGAGAAAAGGGTCGCTTTTCTCATTTAAATACTGTTTCCACTGCAGTCCTGTGGCTGCTTAATAAGCCTTACGCTTACACCATCTCTTGATGTAGGTTCAGCTCACCGGAGCTTAAAAAAAATGTAATTAGTTTAAAAAAAAATAACCCCTTCCCCCGCTACTCCCTCCACCGCAACCCGCCAGCGCTGAAAATATATAAATAAAAAACGGCCCGTCAGGGCATGCTGCCGCCAGTAGAACCACTACTGCAAGCATGCTCATGAATGACAAGGCATGCTTGCGCTAGTAGCACTACTATCGGCGGCATGCCCTGCCCCAAAAAGCGTTAGATGCCCATGCCATTTAAAAATATATATATATATACTGTGCCCTTCCAAAAAAACAACAATTTAAACGTCCCAAGTGCCCCCCTATAATATTAAATACTAAAATAATGGAAATACCCCGTCCCTTTCATTATAAAAAAATTACACTGAATTCTCGTCCTCACGATAATTGTGGCAGTGGCCAAAGGGTAGACCTGTCATTAGCGTTGGGATGTCCTGCGGTGCAGGACATGGTATTCATCTCTATAGGGTTTTTTATTTTGCCAAGGACACCCCCGGATTAAAAGCTTAAAGACTGGACCCCCATCAGAGCAGGTGAGTATGGTATTTTTTTTATTTGTGTGGGCATTTTTTGTTGTTTTTTTGGAACGTCACAATATAAATATATTTTTTTTAAATGGCATGGACATTTAACGCTTTTTGGGGTAGGGCATGCTACCGATAGCTACGCTACTGCCGAAAGCATGCCTTGTCATTCATGGGCATGCTTGCAGTAGTAGTTCTACTAGCGGCAGCATGCCCGGGCAGGCCGTTTTTTTTAATTTCTTTTCAGCGCTTGCGGGTGGCGGGGCAGGCGGGGGAAGGGGTTTTTATTTTTAATAATAAAACAAAAGGCCATGCGGTCCGAGCAATTAAGGCTCCGACTGCTTTTTTTTTCTACTGAAACACGCACCTCTGTATAGCAGGTTTTAGCCGTTGCGACTTTCGCATCCGCTAAAACTCTGAATCAGGTCCAGAATCTCCTATGATGATTTCTAATGGGAGCCCATGCTTAAAATGATCAGACTTTTTAATAGGATATTAGTGTGAGGATAAATTAGAGGTAGTTGTATGGATCAGGGGTTCTCAACCAGTGGTACTAGCACCACTGGTGGTACTTGAATCACTGTCAGGTGTCACTTAGGGCATCTGGCCAAGCTTGTAAGGAACTAATATACTTAATGGCTGAGGACCTAATTAATAAAATATGTTGGGTCTAAATTACATATGTAGAAAATTCACCTTAAATTTACAGCAACAGCAAAAACCTGGACAAATATATATGGGCAGAGCTGTAGCCAGAAATTTTAGCACCTGAGGAAAACAAGGAGACCTAGTGCCCACTATCCCTTGACTGGTAACCAAATTAACCTTAAATATTAAATTACTGATTTTGGCTTTGTGCCCTGGGCACCCCTCTTGCATAACTCTAGTTATGGCCATTTGTCTACATGATATGCAAAGTGGTACTTACTATGATTTCATAGTGGTTACTTCCCCAAAAAAGGTTGAGAACCACTGGTATGGATGGTAAATCCGCAAAAGGCTTGTAAACTAATAAATTGCATTTTACTATTAAGAAAATAGATAAATGTATGACTACACTTAATAGCTGAATTACATGTAAACTGTCCACATCTTTGATTAATAGATTTCCACAAAAAGGCAATTACATATATTCTGAATAAAAGAGAAAAAAAAATCTCAGTGTATTCAGAATATTTTTGTACTTACGGTTTTATAGAAAGGAACTAAAAACTTCTATTTCAAGAAGTTTCATTACAAGGTGATTTTAAGTGCAGAAGTCATTAACTTTGCAGTGGTAAATACTGCAAAGCTAATGATCACATGGCAAAAACAAAGTAAACAATTATGCAATATCATCTATTTAGTTCATTTAATACTTCCCATAGACTTTAATATATTTGTCAGACAAAACAGGACTTGGTGCTTGTGAAACAATTCAGAAATAAAAACAGACTTTGAGTCATACAGGATGTAGATGTAACAAAGTGGGGGTGTTGTGTTGCCTATACCATCCAATTAGATTTTAGCTATTGTTTTTCTAAATTCTACAAAATTATAGCTTTAGAAAGTTTCATACATCTGGCTGGCTTCTGGTCAGGTTATTTCATGAACGCCAGATTAAATAAAATGAAATAAAAAAACATATATAAGGGAGCCTACCGGCCCCTATATTGTTTTTGGCTATAGATATGCTGGTTTTCCGATATGACTCATGAATGATATGGATCATTATTTTATTTAGATCATTATGCTTCCTTATTTGGTATGAGGATTAAAGTTTAGTTTAACAATGCTTATTTTTATTAGGAAAAATTAGCCATTTTCTGTGATAAAGTACCCAGTGACCCTTGTATGATGATTACTTACATCTATGGTCTCATGCAACATCATAAATTATATTCCCACTAACAAGGCTTTAGGTGTCAGTGCTATATATTGTTTTTATGCATTTATTTTCAGCAGTTTGGTACAATTTAGATTATAAGGTATCATTTGGGTTTGGTTTTTATTTTCTATTTGTATGCGAACTCTTCCTCTGCATAATTATTATTATTGTTTACAGAACTATTTCTGTAATTGAAGCATGTATTATCATGCAATTCAATCCAGTAAACCATCTATGGTTTAATTAATTATTTATGGCCTTACACACTATTGTAACATTGTTTCCACTCTATATTTATTTTATATGGTGATTTTAGTATCTTCTTTATTGTCATTATTTATTGTCATTATAATATATACTTGTTTTATACATATATATTTTTGTTTTAAATTTAGTGTCTTATTTTAATGCAATTTAATGCAATTTTTAATATAAGCATTATGATGTCTTAATACTATTCATGTTTAATTATTGTTTATGTAGGATGATATTTATATGCTTATTGATGATTGCCTATTATCAAACATTCCACTGCAATATGGTTAATTGGTTCCTGGTTGGACTTAGTTATACAGCGGCATATAGGGTTAATGCTCATGATCACCGCCCAGAAAGGGGGAGGAGAGAGTGACATCAGCAGCAGGAAGCCCCTTATAAACCACCACTTATGGCACTTCCTGGATCGCTTTTGAGAAAGGAGACATCTCCGAAACATGTCAAGCTGATCTGCACGTAGGAGCACCTTCAAGTTACTTCCAGACTTCGGATCGTACAGACTGTTTAGCACTCTTCTTACTGCAGGCCGGGGAGACGTCCCTTCCAGCGTTGTCAGGAAGATTGCAGACTCTGTTTTTAAACACCAAAACGGACCGGGGTAGGAGCGTTCTATTTGGACTCCTTCATTCTATATTTTTTAGCTGGGTCATTTGTTTTATGTTTTTGTCATATGGTTTTAATATGATTTAGTAAAATTCAGTTTTATGGGCATTGGATGATTATTAGTGTGTTTATTGTCACTTCTAATTTTTTTTATCTCTTCCTACTTTTCATGATTGGATCGTATTGGAGTTACATTTCCTATTGCTGCTGTTCTGAATCTATGACCTAGACCCTATATGCCGCTATTCTATGGACTTTGATGTATTGATTTTTATGGACAATTCTATGGACATTTAATTTGTGTCACAGTTATTTATGTTTATCTAATTATTTATTGGTACATAGTTTACATAATTTTTATATTCCTGTTGGTATTTTTGCACATTAGGGACTATAGAACGTTTACCCCTCTCTATTCCATTGCACATTCACAAGCATATTTGCACAAGTTTCTTATCTTATTTTTATTAATTTTAACGGTTTCCTTTATTGCAAGGTTACTGTTGTTGCCCCATTCACTTGCACTAGTGCTTTTATCCACCTTTATTTTACCTGAGACCAAACAGTAGTTTACACCATACAGCAGTATCCACCAACGCGCTTCGTCTTTGGATTAACTTTTCGACTTCATCAGGGAGTAGCATTGAATTATTGCAAGACAGACAGAGAAAGGGCGCCCTTTTCCTTTTAAAATTGCACATGCGCAGACCATATCTCAATACAACGCATAATCGTATCGCGATTGCCATCTTAACTACTGGCAACCTATGCCCTTACTTCTTAGCTCGTCACACAGTTATACACATACCATGATTCACAGTATTCATTAACCATAAATCTTACAAGGGTACCAGAATTCTCAGAACCATAACTTAGTCATATTTTGTAAGAGAACCTAGACTGTCACAATTTCACTAGTCGGCCCGTATAACGGAAGCGAGTTGCTATGGAAACACTCATACACAATCGGCTGACAGCATCCTCTACTATCCACTGTACATTCTCAATGTTAGATTTACCTCCTCTAAATATCGCAACAACAGAACTACAGAACAGTCTCTGTATATGGTGAGATGACCGTCGGGCGAGTAAGACACGAGTCTATCCATGCCCGTGGCTCTCACTGCGCGCTTGTTCTTTGTTTATTTTGCAGCTTCATCCATAGGAACTCGCAAATATTTTAACCAAAGACTGCAGCCCCTGATAATCAGGATTTGCTTCACTTTATCCATGGGACATTTTCATTTCTTATATTCTATTACCTTATTATTTTTTTTTACTTTTTATCTATTTTTTACCTTATTAGCATATTTGCACTTTATATATAGGTTAGATTTCCTTTTTTGTTATAGGGTACTAGCGCCACTGTATAGGTTGTTTTTGCACATATCTATATATATATCTATATATATATCTATATATATATCTATATATATATATCTNCTGATCTGATATTAATGTTATAAATACCTATAAAGACTGCAAAAATATTACAGCAGTCAGGTTCATACTGTTTATACATATTCTAATCTACCATATTTCATTTAATATTTATATCATATATATTATATATATATACACATACACACACACACAGTTCTGATATTAATGTTATAAATACCTATAAAGACTGCAAAAATATTACAGCAGTCAGGTTCATACTGTTTATACATATTCTAATCTACCATATTTCATTTAATATTTATATCGTATTATATATATTAATATTACACTTTTATTATTACCATTACAATAATTCCATGTACTACTACATTTCACCAGCCAGAAACTCAAAATCCCTGAACATTAACTATCTCATCTTTCCCAAGGATTACTTTTGCCCACAGGTTTATCTCATGCTCTGTCCTATGTGTACTTGTACACATCCTGCTGTCACTATTGTCCAAGAGCCAGATCCAGACCCCCCGCACGCTTTACATACGTGTGGAGGTCAGAAATGATGTGGTAGAGGGTAGTGCATGCCCCCGTCACCCCCCTCTATTGGTTGGAATTCTGGACACTTAAATGTCCAGAACCCAACCTTAAATTTTACGCATTGATCTGCATCCATACGGACGTGGATCAATGTGTCTGGGCTTTCCTGACCCTTCATTTGAATGCCTATCACCGCCACACAGGTGAGGATATGGAAAGCGTACCTGAAGGGTACGTATGCTTGAATAAAATCTGGCGCACGCATGTTCTGATGCTACTTGTCAGGGGTCTTACGCAAATGACTTGCATAAGTCCCCTGACAATTAGCTCTGGATCCGGTCCCATGCCCATAGTTAACCTTTGTAAATGCATTTAATACCTAATGAAACAAACACATGTTCATGTCACTCTATACATGTACAATTGACACAGAACACTGGTTTGGGACATATGTTTTATAAATAAAAAATGTGTAATTTATCTGAACGCATCTCTACAGAACCTGTGTAATATTGTGTGCAAATGTTACCTCTAATCTTTTTTTGAATTGTAAATTGCAAATGTTGAAATGTATCCCTAGACTTCAAATAAAAAAGTTTGTACGCTTAATCCCTAACACAGCTGTATATGTAGCATTATTGTTTTCCTTATCTGTACATTTGCAGCAAAACCTTGTTGCTGAGCCTGCACATCTTATAATGCACGATATGCTTGTGAATTTTCATGATTATAATAAGACATGAATACTATGGGCCTGATCCAGAGCTACGACCGCAAGCGAGCGTACGCTCATCGTAAGCGAAAATTTGTGAAAAAAAACGCACTACGCATGTGCAGTATGACAACTTCCGGTCGACCGAAGGACATGAGCGTACAGCGAGCGAATGTTCAGCGTATTTTTTGCTCAAGGGGCGTGCGTTTTTTACGACGAGAGTCTGGACGCTGGAGTTACTACACAGAGGTGGGGATAGCCATTTAAATTGTACAGTATGGGCGTGCTAAGCCCAGTACGACCAGCGTAACGCTACGAAAATTCGCACGTACGCTGGAAAATCTTAGGGTGGGGTTCAGCCGCCGTAAGCAGTTACAATCAATGGGAGTGTTATGGGCGTAAAAGTTTTTACGCCCAGGCGTACGTTCGCTACGCTCGCGGGCGATTGCGGTCGTAGCTCTGGATCAGGCCCTATGTCTTTCAAACTATTTCAAACCCGGATTCATCCCAGATTTTGAACTTCTACAAAATGAATAGCACCAAATCTTGGGTGTGTTACTTATGGCTGCTTGTTCCTGATCAAGCTAAAAATGTAATTCTTAGCTGGTTATATGTGTCATCCCAGACCCACTGTCTACATGTGTACCTAAACCTTAGATTAAAAGTATATAAAGTCTTCTTTCAACATAGTGTTTTAATGCGAACAGGATCATTTCTAAATTAAATTCTGTATCATACGTTAGGGCAACGGTACTCCATACAATCAACTATATGCATTATAGGTGGGAGGATTTAAAAATGTACAGTATGGGCATCTTTAGGCACTGCTGTATGACTGAGCATTCTGCACACACAGTGATTATTACAGAAAAGTTAAGGTAGGTAACGGAGATGTATCAGCTAAAATCCATCACTGTTACGGGATTACACTAGCCTCTTGTGTGCAATCTTAAGTCTGACCCTATGTTATTAGGTTGATGGAGGTAATGGGTCTTATAGCAGCTAGACACTGAATGCAAATATCTACAGTATAGGCTGGATTACACACACATACATAGAAGTGCTTTCCGCTCCTCGCCCACCATTTGAAATGGAAGTAGATTCAGATTTGTCCTGGGAATATAGTACCATCATTGCCTTATTATGCCACTAACTCACTATAAATCCAGCACTGCTGTCATTTATGCTTCAACAAAGATTAAAGACAGAGAAGACAAGAAAAGAAAACAAAGAGAAGGGCTGGTGTTGAAATGAATGCAGCTCATTGGTGGCTGTTCCCAGGGGACTTCCCAGAATCTGAAGCTCCATAATTGAAATGATTTAGAAAGACCTACTTATTAATTATATATTATGGATATTAAGTACAATTCAGCAGTGTCCAGTGGGCAGTGGTGAAGAGGCCTCCCTTAATTACCCTATGCAATATGGATGGCAATGCTTTAGATTTGCATCAAGGATCATTGCTTCAATGCTCTATTGGCTTTCTCTGTTTTAATGCAGGCCGAAAAGAGCTCAACTGTCATTTCTGTTGATTTATCTGTTTGGCTGCAGCTGGACCCACTCAGTTACGTTTGTTGCGGTACAGAAACCAGATTAGTCAGCTGCACCAATGTCACTCTCACCTAGAGAGAATCAGATTCTAAGCATTAGGCAGGGGAACCAAAGCTTGATGTATATTGGGAAGGGGTAAATTATCAAATGTTAATAAAAACATGAAATATCAATTTATATCAAAAGAGAAACATAACTGAAAATCCCCTTTTTGCACTAACCATATCCTTGTTTTTTTATTACATCAAGCGTTATATAAGTTAAGACAAATAAAATTCCTTCTATAGGTTTAAAGTGTTCTAAATGTACATTTATAGAGGTATAGATAGAAGTCAACTACCAAAATACATTTCTGTGGCAGCTGGGTTATTATGTGTTGTTACTTTAAAATGGAAAATTGCAGCATCACCCTGGCTTTTCTTTCACTTTATATGTGTTATTTATTTTTATTGACCCTGTTCTCACATAAAGCCAGAATTGATCTATGGTTCTGCTACTAGTCTGTAATAAAAAAAACAGGCTGATTATATTTAGCTGTATGGTGAAAGTGATGTACAACACAATTTGGCTTCTGGTAATAGAGGGGATTACTTGCTACATGGGGATGAGAGCTTATAGAAATTACATGGTTGAAGCTGAATACAGAGGTGTCTTAATCAGTCAACAACATGTGCAATTTAAAGTCAGTTCACTATCAAGAACCCCACAGTCCCTTCTTTCTATTTTTGTCAATGGACCGGTATGGCATGGTAAGGTTGGACTTTTTTGACGCATTTATTGGGTTTATCCTAGCTGTCTATTGCAAAAAAGGGCATCTTAACATAGAATTATGCATCAAATCATCTACCTACCTATCTCCAATGAGAATATTAGCAACATTTTTTTCCTATATTTTTTGTGGGACAGTTCTTGTTCCTGAATGTTTTGTGTGTAGAATTTAATTTTATAAGATTACCATCGATCCTATTTAAAAACTAGAGCCTTGTGGAGATGCCAGCCCACCTGGGGCCTCATTTACAAAGGGGCGATAGATTTTTTCACAAAAATCTCTTTATTTACTATAGGGAGATTTTGCATGGCGATTTTCAAACTCCGGTGATGTCCTGTGATTGTTTTCCGGAGAGTTAAATCACCAGAGTTGGCCAAAATTTGTTTAAATGTAATGGTACGTATGGGAAAATGTTTTTTTCAGTGTAAATCTATAGTTTGCTTTAAAATTGCCGGAGTTACATAAAAAATCGCGAGACTTCACACACAACCATAGCCATCCCTCAGGCATTAATCCAGTGTCAAATTTGGTATATAGGGATGACTGACTCAGAATATAGGAGTCATGACATGACCAAGGAAAGCCAGCACAAACACTCATCATTTTCAAGTTAGCATCACAGACCATCTGCACATTTAATGAGTGGTAAAGGTGACGATTGGTATATAAATGTGACCTGCTTTTAGGTGGTCTCAGCGCAATATGTGTGCAATCTATCGCTCCAAGGACATTGGGAAATCCAGAGAGCCGATAAAAGTGTAACTTCAGGTCACACCAAGTTTCCTCCTGGCTGGGGAAGCAGAAATATGTACATGGCAATTTAATTAGTGCACTTAGCACATTAGTAAATAACATAACAATGTGACCTGTGCTATTCCAACCACTCTGCAAGTCACGGACTGGAATGACCCTGTGGCCAAAAAGAGAACACACAACCCATGCACTGCATGGGAGCGTGATGTTGCTGGGTCCAAATCCCTCCTCACCTGCTCATAAAGGCTCAGGAGGTTAGTGTGGTTGAGGCGAAACAATTGAATTACCTCTTGATCAGAGGGGGCGTCAAAGTTCAAATACAGACCGAACACTTGCACGACATGTTATGCGCTGCCTGCGATGAACCATGGGCTGGTGATGTGGTCCTGTTCCTCAGTCCTTAGTAAGGATAAACTGACCATTAAATAAGCACTATTCGTGTGCAGCACAGAAAATGCCATAGCTTCTGTTAAGAGTCTAAAGCAGCTGCAAATCATTCTGACCTTACTTATATACACTGACACAATTCAATGATCAATTGCCAGCGATTTTTGTAAAGTCTCCACTCCCACCCTACAGAATTTTCTCTGGAGATTTTAAGTCAAAACTCCAGCCATTTTGAAAATCTCCCCTTAGTAAATACAGAGATTTGTATGTTCCTCATGCTAAAAATCGCCAGAGTGATTTAAACAATGGTGATTTTGATCAACACTCATCTCCGGAGATTTTATGGAGATTTTGCTTTAGTAAATCCGGAGACTTGCAAATCGCCAGTAAACTACTGCAATCTCCGGCGATTTTATTCAAATCACCCTTAGTAAATGAGGCCCCATGTCACATAAATATCAAGGGCTATGGACAAAGGTTATAAATTGGAAA
>WWET01002732.1:191347-208177 GCA_011038615.1 Limnodynastes dumerilii | reverse complement strand
CTCCTCTTCCTTCTGTTTATGTTTATATTGAGATTTATATTTATGCTCTTTTTATTGTTGGTTTATTATCATGTTATTTGATAGCGTTTTTATATTTTATCATCTGCTTTCCCATGACTTTTTACTTAACATTATTAATTTTGAATTTTTAATAACCACAGTGACTAAATCAGACAATCATTTATTTTCCCTTTAAAACAATGTACATTATAGGTGGGGATTTGTATGACTGACTGATCCAGAGTTTTGATGAGTCACAATTTTAACTGTGAACAACTGGAAATGTTCATTTAGGGTTCAGCTGTCAGAAGTCCATATAAGCATACAACTGATGCGAGTGGTCTCCCAAGCGTTCACATGGATGCATGGATACAGCTGAGATCAGTCCATTGTTACTAAGCAATATCAATATCTTACTAGTGATGTCTACTAGAGGTTGCAATGGTGAAGGCCAGCAGTAGAAAGAGTGGGCTATTTAGAAAGGAAAGAGAGAAGAAATACAGGAACACCTGCTTTCTTCATATTTTAATGCTCTCACTCTTTTCGGCCATTTAGTAAAACCTCAAAGCTAAAGAGAAATAACAAATAATTAAGGAGAACCAATGGGTGTGAAGTGCCATAGTGTCAACCTGCTGACCAATATTATTTGAGAATATTTGCTTTTTTATCTTATCTTCTCCAGACCACGTGTCCCTATCAACCTTTATTGTAACAGGAGGTTGCAAAACCTAGTCTAGTTCATCTCCACTAGCTTACTAATAGGATAGCCTTTTAAGAATGTTGCTGTATGCTGCTAAAGATAAGCATTACCTGTCCCTAGCTGCAGACTCCTTATCTTGGGCAAGAGTACCTTCAGTATTCCTCTCTCCTGTGCATGCAGACAGCCACCATCATAATCAAGGTAAATTCAATAAATATAGAAGTTTCAGCATGTAGGATCATAAAGATGATTGATAATGGTGGACAGCCCTACAAGGTATATAATGCCGACAAGGGCTCCAGAAGCTGGATAGGGGGAAACCCTCCTTTAGCAGTTTATGCATGCACAGAACAGCTGCTTGTTTGCACAGACTGGCCATACTCCAGATATGTGGACAAACAGCTGATCTGCACACAACAGCCCAGGCTGTTCAAACATCGGAACATTCTGAACTGCTGCAGAATGTCTCTTCTGTAGGCATCTGGTCTGTTCCACTGCATAAGATCCACAGCCCTGTGAAGTTATTATTAATATTATTCAGTTAAGCCCAAAGTACTGTTTAATATAAGGTAGAGAGTTCTAGAAAAATATCACAGGACAAATCAATAATAATATTACATAAGAATTTGAATTAGTTAATGAACGCATATAAAATAAACAAAATACAAAATATGGAGGAGCGCTAAAGAAAATGAGGGAAAATCGACAGGTTTTATATAAAACAATATGAATTTATTAAACACAGTAAAATATACATAAGGTAGTTGTGCATCTATGATACCCCTCTATTAGAATTGATGTGCACAATTGATATGTGCATCAACAATAATTGTAGAGCTCTATTATTTTAAGCCTGTTTGTCTGCACCTGTCTCTGCCTTACCGTCGGGACACACTGTGACGCCAGGCTTACCATCTGTTCCTTAGGAGATCTCTTTGTGGTTGATCAAAGATCTAGCAAGCATACCAGACAGCTATCCCCTAGGCTCCAGCAATATACTCTTCTGGAGACCATCACCATATCAGTGTGGGAATCGTGAGTAATACCAACCAAGACCTAGTGACTAGACACTCATTCCATCAAACTGTAACATTGTATGGCATTTTGCAACTATACTATATACCCTAAATACGAGACTGCAACATACTTTATTCAATTGCACTTTGAAATGACTTCTTGAATTTTTTAGTTTTTTCAAGTGATTTCATCACATACAATCAGGCTTAAAATAATAGAGCTCTACAATTATTGTTGATGCACATATCAATTGTGCACACCAATTCTAATAGAGGGGTATCATAGATGCACAACTACCTTAAGTTTTATGTATATTTTACTGTGTTTAATAAATTCATATTGTTTTATATAAAACCTGTCGATTTTCCCTAATTTTCTTTAGCGCTCCTCCATATTTTGGATTTTGGATTTTTGAGACAGATGGGCAGTTTCTGTATTGGTAGGAAGCGCTCTGAGAAAATAGTTTTGTGTTTATTGCACTTGTTTGCATAGCTCGAGCCCAATACTTTTCTTTCTTATATAAAATAAACGCATCTGAATTACATAAAAAAATGTAATTTCTATTGACGGCGTCAGATCTATATTGATCATAACGAAGAAGCAACATGCAGTACTTGTTTCTGTATGGAAATTTCCATTTACCAATTAAACTATTGAGCAAAATATATAATGCTAAGATATAATGATAAACAGTTATTTATGCTGAAGGAAGATTATATATTCAACTTCTGACCATCTTTAATACTGTTTGCTGTAGTAATAAGAGAATTTGACTGTTTCTGCTACTTAACTTGTTTTAACTGTACAGTAAAGAAAATGGTGATGTGTCAGGTTTAGAGATAAGAGATAAGATTACTGTCATTGACAAATACATAGCTAATGTAAATTAAGGAACTGATTAAAACTCTGTTTCATTGGTTCATTCAGTCACACTCCGGAGAGTGAGATCTTTATAAAGAGACCTATATCAGCTGTGTAATGGGGTAGTTCTAGGATTCAGTTGCTGTCCAGAAACACATTTCATTAGTCTAATAGCTACACAGGCATCAGGTTAATAAAAATTATTTGCAAACTTGTTGTAAGAAAACATGATCATTATTAACACCGATTTATTGTGTATGTTAGTGCATGCTCCCAGCATGTTATCATCCTGCACAGTCTCAGACAAAGGGTTACTAATGACTTCTGATAATAGTGATCTTTCTGATTGGTGAAGGTACCTGACATGGCATCACATAAAGAACTATTGTGATGGCTGCTGTTAGGAAAAGAAGAATCCATTGTTGGAGACATAGGTAGGGCTTGGCCGAGGTTGAAACTGGTTATGTGGCCGTGAACTCAGTCACTATTGTCCTTGGGGTAGATCCAGACCTATGGGCTAGTTACGTTACAACACGTAGCGTATTTACTCTAGCGTAATTACTATGCACTCCCCTAGGCACTTCCCTCGCTCGTACGTACTTGGCCGTTTTACGTTTGCCAAACTCTACCTTAACTTTTCAAAGCGTAACTACTGATGTACGTACAGTCTGCACGTACGTAACTGACTAAGCACGCCCATAATGTATGATTTAAATGCCTCACCCCGCCCCTGGAGTGTAATTATGGGTGTCATATGGTTGTCATGCCACTTTGTTCATAGTTACACTGTTGATACGAGACAGGTACGTATGATCAGAGTTACGTGGCGTAACATCTGCCGCGTGCATGCGCAGTACATACAAAACAGCGTTTTTACGTTTTTGGCTAGCGTACGTAGCTCATGATCTGGCCCATTGTCAGTTAGGCAGAGCAACAACACAGCGCTGTCAGCTGCTGGCAGGTCATTTATTTCCAATGCTCAGGACAAAGAGGAGAGCTGTTTATTAAATACATGATAGCAGCTCACACTGCTGTGTTGTTGCTTTCCAGGATAACAGTAAGTGTAGCTGGTTTCAGAACTTCAGGCTGCTGGCAGCTGCGTTGAACATGCGCCATATGGAGAGAGGTGCAAGTTTTCCCCCATCTGGTGTTCTGCATGTGCCCTTTCATACACTGCCCCATCCAGTATAAGGATTTTGCAATTTACAATACATCCTCTGAACAGTTAATACAAATGCAATGTGAGGTTTATGATGATTAATTTCCCTCCGTCATAGGATAAGGACTTAAGATGTTGCTGTATCTACACACAAGAAGGTGTAAAGATCACACAAGAACCAGGTGGACTTTCTTTAAAGATGTGTATAACAACAGTTGCCTTTGTTTTGTGCCTGCCTGATTTTAGCTGCAATACACAGCTAAAATACCCAAGATTAAGAATCTGGCCCATAGTTTTTTGTTAATTGTAGCAGAATAATTTGATAGTCTTGTTGGTCCGGATTCACAGTTACGTAGTTTTCGTTTTACGCCCGTTGTCACAGAGAAAAAAAAACCTGACCTATTCCATTTTATGTGTACAAACTCTTTTCTTCTTTTAAACCACCAAAAACTGGCTAATGTATACAATATTAATGATCATAAGATGTCCAATAAACTAAATTAATGTTATGACATCAAATAGCTACTTATTGTCTCAGCAGTACAAATGTTTTATTGGTAATTACCATTAAGAGCTTTGACTACTAGAATGCATTTGTAGCCACAGTGAGAGATCAGATCAGTTCAGCCAGACGGAAAGTGAAGTCTTGCTAAAAAACATTATTCATATACTGGGAGTTCTCCTTTCTGGCTACTTGTTACATAGAACATGCCATGGTTGCTGTCTACTTCCTCTCTAGGGTTTTATTTCTCTTTCAAAAAGTGGCAGCTCCCGATGCCCATGATAGTGTTGCAGTTCATGACACATTTTTATAGAGAAAGATGTGATCTCTGTAGAGAGCTAACTAAGCTCCAGGCTCTTAAAAGTCGTATTTTAAGAAAAGTTGTATAAATTAATTGTAATGATTTCAGTGTAGACTATATTTAAGAAATAGAAAAATAAAAGATTCCTTTTCTTTGAGTTTACAAAGTAGAACTAAAAGTTCTTATTGGATGTAAAAAAAAAACCTGTTATAGTCCACAAATTCATTCATTCATAAATCCATATCACTATGTATGTCACAAACCTGGTGGCCTACAGTAAATTATTTGGTGTATCAAGCATGTGGGTTAAATGACTTCTAATTGTATACACTGACAAATAAAATAACCATCTATTAATGACAATGAAATTAAACAATTAAAGTCATAGGACCAGATTCAGAGATGGAAAATAAGAGAGGACAGTTACTCCTGGGCTAAACCATGTCATATTTCATCTGTTGCTAAATTTTTTAGAGTTGAGAGGTGATGTTTCCCAGCCCAAGTCTAAAGAACAGTGTAAAAGTAAAGCTGGTCAGTATCTGTGTGCAGTAAGCAATTAAAAGATATATCCCTGCATGCAAAGAATACAATTAACTTGACTCCCCCTGAAATCAACATGGTTTAGCCCAGGAGTAACTTTCCATTCTTAATTTCAAGCTCCTTCTTAAGTCTGAATCAGGCCCATATAGTCAAATAGCATTCGTTCACATATATCACTACTGAAATATAGATAGATAGATAGATAGATAGATAGATAGATAGATAGATAGATAGATCGATCTGGGATCAAAACTGCTAATTGGTAAGTAAACAAAGTAATATTCAGTTAATTGATGTGATATAATGATGGTTATGATAGGCTGATAATGTTTAGTTGCTTCTTTCTTGGTCTCTGTATGTAAACTAGGCTGAATTGATCAATCAAGTAATGAACTTCCAACCTAAAGGCTGGTTTGAGTTGGCATTGTCCTTTTATTTTTAGTATAGGGATACTCTGTGGATTCAAAATTCAGTACTTCATTTCCAGTGCTTGCAGATCCATCTAAATTTTTTGGTCAGGGATCTGATTATATGACATAACCAATGCCTATTTCTTTTGAAATTGCTCTAGGAAGAGGCTCATCTGTTCTTAAGCAGATTATTATGTAATGGATTTATTAATGTATGTATGTTTTTTTCTTTATTGTATTCCTTTTCTCTACTCTGAAAGTTGTTTTAGTAGAATAATTTGTTATCCCCACACCATGCAAGGTTGAAATGCTTTAAATGTTTACTCAGGTTAGAAAAACCTTCTGATAATCATCCATACCCATTGGTAACTCCTTAATAACCTGTATATAAATAATACATTTTTATTGGAGGGTTATAGATTTTGAGGAAATATTCACTGAAAATGTAGTTGAGAGGTAGAATAAACTCCCATTTGAGTTGGTAGAGGCTAACACAGTAGAACAGTTTAAACATGTTTAGGATAAATTTATTCATGTACTAAGGTCTTAAAAGTCTTAAAAATTGAGTGTCAAATAGGGTCGTGGGTAAATAAAGTTTACAAAAACATAAAAGATAAAAAACAACTGGGCAGACTGGATGGGCCAGATGTCCTTTATCTGCCGTCATTTTCCATGTTTCTATGTTTGTATATGGTTCCCATTTTGTCAAATTTCATAGACAGCTGCCATGAGCCAGTGTACAAGCTTCTTCACAGAGTAGCAATAGACATTTGCCAAAATCAAACAAAGTAATTATAATTGGGACAGATCTCTGACAGAATATGAGCTTTTGTACAGTTGTGCTTAGTTCAAGCTTTCCCAAAATCAGGAAAATCTCTGCCATGCATGCTGAAAAAAGTAGAATAGTGCTTCAGAAATCATTAAACCATTGTTTACTTACCAATTAACAGCTACAATGGAGATGACTTTATACAGAAAGGTTTTATAACTCATCCTGTGAATTGAAAGGCTTATGTTAGCTTCAATGTCTGAACCAGCAGCTGCTAATTTGTTAAATAAACAAACCTTTGATAATTTACTATTAGACTGCAATCTAACTTTCTCACATGTCGCAAAATGAGCATCTTAGAATGTAAAACAGTAACTGAGCTTCACTGTAAATGATGCTTAGAATTTGTTTTGTTTATGCAGACTTTTCGTCTTATAAAAGTCATAAAAAAGGAACTAGTTAAAACCTTTCCCAAAAATGGACAAAAATCTGCCATATATAGTGGGAAATTTCATGAATGGTGGGCCTACCTGTTGGGGAAAGTTAAAAAATGCTTCAAAAATAATTAAACCTTTGTTTACTTACCAATTAGCAGTTGCCAACTTCCTGCAGAAATCAGACAATAGAGCTGATGCCACCCATTCATGGTCCTATAGAAATAGTGTATGACTCATCCTATGAATTGAATATGTAATGGTAGCTCTATTTTCTGATCCCTGAAGGACGCCAGTAGCAGCTAAATGATAAATAAACAAAATTTTAATGAATTACTAATGGGCTACAATCTAGCTTTCCTGCCAGCATCATGACAGAGAAAGCTTTATCTGAGCCCAGCTGTAGGTACAAAACACATTCTTATTTTTATAAGATGATTGCATTTTCTTCTACCAAAGTTTAATAGGTTGTTAATATTGATTAAAAAACAGTTATTTACTAACATCACTTGATTTATTTTAATATTTTTTTTTATTTTTATAATACAAATACATGGTCTTTATCAAAATAACATTACAATATATCTTGTTATTATCAGATTGTAGTTCAGTATTTATTTATAATGATATATCCAGTACAATTGTACTTACAATAAAATTACAGGCTTGCCAGGGATAGAAAGTGAGGAATAAGCAAAAAGTAAAAAAAAAAAAAAGTAATGCCAATTGCAAAGAATGTGCCTCAGATCTTCAGCTAACATGCTTGGGGCACTAGATATATTATTTACCTGGGCCAGTAGTTGTTGTTGGTGTGTGTTGACTCATGTTGTGCCATGTCCTGATTTGTCTCTGCATGTTGTGTATTGAGACACACATCAGTGCATTCACAGCTTGATATGCAGTGTGATATAAGCTCCTCATAGATAAACATGAGCCAAATGATCTTCCCATTGAGCTGCTACAGTATGTCGTTTATCACAGAAGGGAATAAGCTAAAGGTTTCAGTATTAAGTTTGTTGATTGTATATGATGATTCCTAACAAGCATAGATCTCTGTAACACAATTTCAATAGTGTAGGAACTAGATAATACCTGATTTATAAAATATGGCAGAGAGACTATTCAAAAATGAGTAAATATAAATTAAACATTGTCATGTGATAGTTGTTTGAAAATATTTACGTTAGCTGAAGAAAGTGTAAAGTAATAACAGTGAATGATCAAAAACACAGTGTTAAAGTTCTCAGTATATCATGGAAGCTGCTAATATTGGGTCTGATTCAGACTTAAGAAGGAGCTTGATATTAAGAGAGGTTTCAGGGGGGGTCAAGTTAAAGTGGAGATGTTGCCAACAGCAACTACTTGGATTCTAGCTGACATTGTCTAGTAGGTAATAGGAAAGTGAGAGCTATAATTTCATTGGTTGTTATGGCCAAATTTAGCCAAAAGAGTTGCTGTTGAGTCTTATGATGTTATAAAGTTACATCGTTTATTAATAGTAGTTGGATAATTAAAGTTGAGCAGTCTTGATTCCGAATGATATATTCATTAATAAATACAGCCCTTAACCGAGTGTGATGTGGCACAACTCAGAGTCGAATGTACAACAACGCCATCATTCTTTATGCAGTTGTACAGGGTCTTATGACATATTCATTTATTAATTTATAACAGACTTTGACAAGACCAGTAAACATCTCTTATCTCGTCTATTAATATACAACAAAATAAGCAAACATTTCTTCGTGACTTTTTACCATGTTTCTTTCTTGATAGTATATAACTGGCATAATTTTTATTGAGTAAGCTATATATGTATGTATAGTGACCTGATATTTGTCATGTCATCCTAACCTTGTATTTAGACAGAGAATAATTATTATCAACAAGCAAAGCTTGTGATAAAATTATTTTCCTTCTCTTAATGTAATGTTCAGATTTAACTCTTACTTTGACAGATGAAACTAAAAAGACACCATAAAGGAAAAAAACTGCGTGATTTTACCAAGTGTGTCCAATTTTCATGTGACTAAGCTCAAATTGTCAATTTCATTTGCTACCTAAAGACAAAACCATTCACAAATGGTGTACAGTTTTCTTTAAAAGCCTAAGCAAAACTAATAATGGGTGTTTATGAAGGACATTAAAGTTTTATATTCAACAACAATAATACATTTCTCCACACCCCTTTCTGGGAGTCTATAGAGATTGGAAAACTTTATTTGTTGCTTTAATAATTCATGGATAATACTTATAAATGTCTCTAGCAAATATGATCAACATGTATTTGGACCAATGTTTTGATGAACTCTGGATAAGTCAGTAAACTGATAATCATAACTTATTTATTATTACAAATACTATAATAAATTGTAATACTAGCGTAACATCTGGAGGACACGTGCGTCCTCCATTCAAATCATGCCACTTATGCACTTTGCATAACCTTATTAATGTTAGATCCGGTCCATTATAATTGGTTTTCAATATAAATTATCTAGGACTGGAACTCTGAAATTTTTTACTTACGTGTCTATTTTTCCGTTTACTACACATGCGTAGTAACTATTTTAAACTATCTACATACTGTACTTTCGTTACATAGATTGCGTAAAAAAAATGGTCTTTAAAGACCACATGTACGCAATCTACATAACAAAACGCTACGTAGATAGCGTAAAATAGTTACTACGCATGCGTAGTATCTATAAACGGAAAAATAGGCAAGTAAGTTAAAAAATTCAGGGTTGTGAAACCGGTCCTTAATGTCTAACTGTTATGTGTGGCTACTTGCTTATCTGGTTACTGCTGGTAAAAACTCTACAATGTTTTTTGTCATATCTCTGAGTAAACAGAAAGAAACAGCAACCTGAAAATTGGATGCTGTGTGATCTAAATTGCTAAGTGACAAATTTGTGCTATTCTTGTAGCATGTTTTTGTGACATTACCTTCATTAGAATTACCACTTAGTATCAAGTCACAGAGATAGCAAATGTTTGCAGAGATTGACACAAAAATAAGGGCACTCAAAATACAGTGGGTATGAAAACAAATCCAGAGACATGAGCTCTGTCTACAAGTTCAAATATAGACTTTGGCATCATTTAAACCATCTTTTGGGTTGATATAAGCTACATAAAACACACTTGACATACAAGTAACTGCCCCTGCAATACCAAAGAGTTCAGCTCACATTTGAGAGGGTCAATCTGCATTTCAAATTTCAGATTTATGTCATCTATATTATATCCTTCCTTACAAATAACACATTTTTTCTTTAAATTATTTTGGGATATACTATACCGTTTTCTTAAAAATATTTTATAAGAAACATCTTTAAATTAAATTCTTCATTTTGAAAATACATTGAAAACTGAATATTACTTAATGTTTTAAATAATTATGCAGTATGTGTTCTACTGTATATGTTTATTACACTAATTAATCTCTGCAGGCAGAAAGTCAATATCTTTACAGTAAATTGTGTTTTTCAATACTTCTATTTAATTAGCATATTGTGATTATATATATATATGTGTGTGTGTGTGTGTGTGTGTGTGTGTGTGTGTGTGTGTGTGTGTGTGTGTGAGTTTGAATGGATCTCAAACGTAATGTTTATCACAAATATTTATTCAGGTCTAATAAGGTAAGCTGGCTGAACTTGATTAACTTTATATCTTGCTGTTGCAATTCACTTGCTTATATGCACCTCTAACCATAATGTGCATCTTCAAGGACTATGCCAGACATACCAATTATAAATAACCTTTATGGCTGTTCCTGAACAAGGTTGTATTACTCTCAGGGGACTATAAGAGACATAATGTTATTGCTGAATATTTTTCTCTTCTCCAGGCCCTAATAAAAAAAAAACTTTGCAGATAATGTATTTGAAGTATGTACTTCTTAATAAAAAAGAAACAAACATTTTTAAATATTTTTTTTAAATGTTTAAAAAAAATTATTGTTTAAAATAAATAAACTTCCTATGTGTGATGCATAACACCCATACCCTGCAACCCACCTTAGTTTAAGAGAATAATGACACTGATACATAATTTTGGCACTAAATTGAATTTATTAATTTTATTTAGTAAATATTAATTAATTTTTAAAGAAGAATCAAAGGATTAAATGATTGGCAGACTTATAAAAATTGACGGGGGCAAAGAAAGCAGGTTAAAATCAAGCTCCAAGCATAACAATAACATTAGAGAAAAACAACTAAATATGGATAACATACGTTGCAACCTGTTTTGTGAAAATTTAAAAATTTTAACATTTCTCTCTGGCTGCCCCTCCTTCTGGCCTAAAATCACTTAGGGGAAGACCGTCTCCTGGCCAGCGTGGGCCACCTCCATACAGAGCTCCACGTCCTTGATGCTGAATGAAATGCTGGGCACCCATCATATTTCAGATAGAATTGCTCATATTTCCGCCAAGCAGGGCCCCTCGTAAGCACCTGATTATCATGCACAAGATGTTGATGGCACAGCATGTCCTTGTATTCAGTAGGGCTTCTCAGGGTAGCAGTCCATAAAGTTGCACCAAGTTGTTATAGCTTCTATAATGTTACTCACTTGAGCCCCCTTTGTTGCACCGCTGCTAAGGTTTTTTTGTGGTCAGAGTGAAAATATCAACAAACCATTGTGGACCTTCTTAATACCTTAGGCACTGCAGTATAATCACAGTGCTCAACACGGATAGGAGCAGATGCTGGCAGCACTCTAACTTTGTCAGGCTATTTATGTGCCCTTTTTTGCAGGTGTCTGTCAATGGTCTTACCAAGGTTGCACGAGCTTTGCCAAGGGGTATGAGACGTATCAGATGAGCAAGTAAATAGGAAAATAGTGTCTGCAGAAACCCTGCAGCCATCCACATGAAGCTCCCCGAGGAGAAATGTCCTGTTTGCTGCAAGCCAGGGGTGATGGTAGAGCATGAGGTTGTACATTCTCCTACATTCTCCTGGTGTTGGTTGACGTTAGAACTGGATCTGTGGCCAATTGGAGTTGAAGCATCTGAAAGGGAGACAGCATCAGCTTTTGCAGTGGACATAGATTGAGGGGCAACAAAGGGGGTACCTGCGCGAGAGGCATTGGTAAGGAGAGGTCGACATGGAATGTGAAGTGGCATGATGGCGCTTATGGTGACTGTGTTTATATAAATCCTGTGCATTGCAATGAAAAGGCTAAAGAGGGGGGTATCTGAGAAGGTGGGGCAGCCAATAAGGTCACTGACTAACGCCCCCACATCCATAATGGTTGCTGGGCGGGTAATCCTGGCCATGACTCATATAAGGGGGGTGTGTTTGGTGACTTGGGGCTCGGGACTGACCTGGAAAACCCAAATATCTAGGCCTCCTCCTCACTGTTCACTGCTCATACTAGCCCTCTTGTCCCATGCTCCTGCCCCTGGGGCATGCTTGTGGCTGGAATGCTCTCCCACACCCCTTTCATCATATGTAGACCTGGCAGGGGAATGATCACCATGCTGCTGTGGTGGAGGCAGGTACATAATAGAACCGTGCTCTGATACTGCAGGTTGTTCCCCGCTGCCCCCAGAAAGTGAGACCACCTAGTGGGCATGCATGCCCTATGTGTTCCAGTGGGGCTACTACCTGTGTGCACTGAAAGTACGTTGGGCGTGACTGGGAAGTTTGGCCCGAGCATCCGTGTGGAGCCCCATGCCACAGCAATGACGGAGATTCAAGCTGTGAAGAGGGCCCCTTAGATGACTGACAAGCCTGTCCAGAGGGGAGAAGGGGTAAGAAGGCGGAGGTGGAGGCGCGGCAAGGGAAAATAAAAGTAATGGGAAGAAGGAGAAAAAAATGGAAATATAAAGATCAGAGAAAAGTAACAAAGAGGAAAATAAGATCCTGCCTGCAAGCAACTCCTCCTCCCCTGTGAGCAACCAATCAATGAGAAGAAGGTGAATGAATAGGTATGGTGCCATGCACATACAGGTTTATCTGGTACTCCTGTTAAGTCCTTAACCTTCCGTTTCCTATACTTAAAATAAAAGATTTAAGTATTTTTATATTAAGTATTTTGTTATGCCCCATAATGCAGTGCTAATGTATTGATCAATATGTTAAGACTATAACAACTTTTAACTAACTAATACATGGTACCAGAGACCATGTTATAATTATAAAATCACATTAATTGTAAGGTATCAAATAATGAACAAGGACCGTATTCAGACTTCCATCGGCGAACTAAGTGGCAGGTCGGAGCAGGTTACACCCACCAGTAAAAACAGTCACTCCCCTTGCTTCCTCCGGCCGGACCTAAACATAGACCAGCATTGACTTGCCCTATCTGGCCACAGTAACTTCCGGCCTTATGTGTATTAGTTGCGGATATTTGCGGCCCTAGCTCTGTAAGCGCGCCCACTTTCCCTCATCTCAATGCCTCCCCCCACCCATTTCTATGCTAATCCTTAGGTCCGTATATTTCCGCCACACTTAGGGTCGCATTATTCTCCACCCGATTCACAAGTCTATTCCTTAGCCATTTCCGACCTTAACTTCAACGTAGATGGCGTATCACTATTACTACGCATGCGCAGTTGATGCAAAATCGATCCGATCCTAAAAATACGCACTGAACTTTCGATAGAAACGGATCTCTGAATACGGCCCCAAAAACTTTTGCATGAAAACCCTTTCTTTACTATTTTCTTTACTTTTGTGTCAAAGGCATTGTTTTATGTCTTGTTGATAATGGGCAGTCTTTTTGCTCTTTGTTCAAAATATAAATAAAGTTTGTGAAACAAAAAGTGCAAATATGAAATACAGCATATATAATATACATTCCAGTGTTCATTGCTGTTTATTACTCTCTTGGAAAATCACAGTTAAAATAGTGCATTATGAAAATTAGTGCATAAGGACCAAGCACTTACTATATAATCTGCATAGATTTCCCCTACCACCATGCATACTTGGTGTCACAAATCATCATTGGAGTCCATTGCTGCACGGAATGCATCAATTAATCAGGCTATGTTCCATTCATAATTGGCCTCCACACACATGCACAGCAGAAACGCACAGGGTATTTATGTAAACAGTCTGTGTAAGTACCCTTCCATTCCTAAGTCTGAATCCGGTCCTTAAGACCTTATTATTTTGTACCTGAAAGTTGGATGTAAGGATAGAAAACTCCAGAAAGTCATGTGCAGGCAAATCATATTATTTATTCACTTTACAGTTTAGAAAGACACATTTCTGCTTGAAAGTGAAAAGGCTTAACTAAATAATTTTACATGGTTCTTCAATACAGGTGATCACTGTTCTACTCTACCAAGTACAACAGCTGAAAAGAATGACATTTGGATCCTTTGATCCTGTGCAGTCTCAGTTAGAACACAATATACAATAGGAGGTTACATTGGGCTGGATCCAGACTTAAGCAAGTGCATGAAATCAGTTACTCCTGGGCTAAACCATGTTGATTGCAGGGGGAGTCAAGTTAATTGTATTCTTTGCATGCAGAGATATATCTTTGAATTGCTTACTGCACAAAGATACTGACCAGCTTTACTATTGCACTGTTATTTAGACTGGGATAGGAAACATCACCTCTTAACTCTAATACTGTTTGCAACAGATGAAATATTACTCCCCTGCAATCAACATGGTTTAGCCCAGAAGTAACTAATTTCAAACACTTACTTAAGGAAACTGAACATAAGTCTGGATCCAGCCCATTGAATGTACCCCTAAAAAAAGAAGCAAAGAGAAAAAACAGATAAATAAACGAATAAGTAAGTAAGTAAGTAAAGATAGATAGAAAGAAATAACAAAAGAGGGCTGTGCAATGCACTGACTGCAACGACGGGAGCCGATTGATAGCAAAATACAGGACTACTCTGTATGGAGATGGTTAAATTTTAAAACCTTTAAAATACAATAGGCTCCAACTCTGATAAATCTAAAGATAAAAATACTTACTCATAGCCACATTGCCAGCAAAGATTTTGTGATAAATGCAATATTTTAGAATCCAGTTTTGCTTTAATTTTTGTTATCTGAATCAGTGGGGAAATGTGGTTTCTGGTAAAGATAATTTATTACAAGGTATAATGCTATTATAATGGTGCTTTCAATTGCAATTTCAATTTCAATGCAATTTCTATTAACATCATTACATTTACTATAATTATTGGACTGAATCCATACTTCTGTAAAAGAGGAGTTTCATGACCACAGGGCAGAATGGTTTAGATGGGATGCATTTAATGGGTGAGGGTCACTGCAAAGAACGGCCCTTTTTTCGAACTGGCTGGGATATCGATTGCTTCTGCGTCAAGGAGGCATAACAATCGATCCCCAGAGCACCGAAAACGGTGCTCTGAAAAGTGAGTGGCTAAACTAACTCCAACCCTTCGACTAATTCTAATCCTCCCTTCCCCGCAGCCTGACCCTAACCCTAACCCTCCCTTTCCAGCAGCCTTCCCCTAAGACTCCCTTTCCCGCAGCCTGACCCTAACCCTCCTTTCTCCCTAGCCTGACCCTAATATTCACTACTCTATAGCCTAAACCTAAGACCCCCCCTCCCCGCAGCCTGACCCTAACCCTTCCCTTCTATGGTCCTAACCATAACCCTCCCTTCCTAAGCACCTAACCCTAATACTGAAATGCCCTGGAGAGGTGAGTAGCTGCGAAACTGAATGGGAGAGTATGCTCAGTGGTGAGGGGATTGGGTCCTGCAAAAATGAATGGGTGAGTATGCCAATCGACACACTCACCCATTCATAAAAAAAAATTCTAAAATGGCCCCCTATTCGAAATAGAGACAGCCGAAAAGTAACTTTCGGCTGTCTCTATTTCGCAAAGCGGGCCATCGGACCGGAGACTGCAACCGGCATTTAACTATTAAAATAAAAGAGTGTTCCATTCTGTCCAGACTTCCAGTGCACCGCCATTGTTAGTGAGGGGACATGGAAAGTCTTAAGGTTGGGCTCAGGGATTGCAGTGACCTACCCTCAAAAGGCTGGAAGCAGCAGAGCTCAGAACACAGAGCAAGCAGAAGTCTGGATCCGATCTATGATAATAAGTAATATTGGACTATAGTCACACTTAAGATTGATTTAGGTTCTTAATTATATGCAAAAAGTAGCAAGGGGATTCCCCTAGCACACCCATGGTTTTCAGCTTCTTAACTGACTTATGAATGCCATAGGGCTTATCTTTAGGTTTATAGTTGTGTGCTTAGGGCAGCAAATTAAGAATGTTTTTGCCTTATCGTGCCCAGATTTCCTCATTTAAATAGCTCCCTCCACCTTCCAATCTTCTTATCTTCGTTCTTAAGTTTTCCCGGCACGCCCCTTTATTCTTAAGTCATTATTAACCCTGAGGAAATAGGTTTGTATTGGTAATTCAGAGCCGTCCTGTTCTTAAGTCCTATGTAAAGTGGGTATTTTAATGCCTGCGCAGTATATCCCTTCCTATAAAAGCCACATTTTCTTAACTTTGAATCAGGTCCATTATCATTATTCATTATGACTTATTAGTTGTGTAATTGCTTTAATGTTTCATATATTTGTTTTTATTTGCAATAGAAATACTTTATCCAACATTTTATTTGCTTTAAAATGATAGAGTTTCATGTTATTAGTTGGGGTTTTTTTTATTACCAAAGGGCAATAATATATTGATTATAACAGATAATATTTTAATAATTTTAATTAAGACCCACGTAGGCAGCCATGGCATTTTTCTGTAAAATTACACATTACTATATTGACATGACAAAGCTTTCATTGGAACTAATTAAAGTGTTACAAAGTACAGGGGCTCTGCCTAGTTACTGGCATTGTCTGCTATTCCAACTCCAAAATGTATTCAATGACAAAGGACACCAAATGGGCCTGCCTTATATTCATTGTCCTGTGCGCTAAACAAACCTTAGTATTTTGAGATATAACCACATTGATTTTCCTGCGATATCCAATCTCAGTATATAGTTCCTTCATGACACATTATTGGGGTTATAGCTTTAAGTAGTAAACTGACGACAGAAAACTTTGTCAGATGGCTCACACTGCAGCATGGTCAAAATGTACCGAAAAAGCAGACAATGAAGAACGCAAATGCAGTAAAGAGATATTTTGTGGTAGATCTGTAGGGA
>WWET01002732.1:179231-191333 GCA_011038615.1 Limnodynastes dumerilii | reverse complement strand
GATCTGGAGGAAAAGGTGCAGAGCCTGATATGATACCAAGTACAAAGAAAATGGCAGAGCTGGGTATATGTAGGTAAGAATAAGGTAAGACACCAGGTATAAAGTAAGATGAAGGTACCGGTAAGACAGGGCAAGGTATGGTGATGTACAGATACAGGTTAGCTAAGACAACAGTTATAGTGTGGTATATAGTATCCTAACATACCAGGTTAGGTATGTTAAGGTACTGTACAGATACATAAATAATTAGGCACCAGGTAAATGGATGGCAAGGTATAGATACAGGTATGACATAGCACCAGGTAAGGCATGGCAAGTTAAGACAAGGGAAACAGAGCAAGGCAAGGTAAGAGATGTTTAAGGCAAGGCAAGGCTTCACAGTAGCAATACAATGCACCACAAGGGTTAACAGAGCTGGTAATGCAGTTCTGGCACAAACAATATAACCAGTAAGGAGTCTAAGTCCTGATGGTTATTTAAAGAACAGTCCATGAATCATCATATGATAGCAGGGCAAACCTCCCTGCACTGACTGATATAGATTCCTGGATTGTATGCATCAGCTAGGACCAGTCAGCAGAGGTTTTCTCAAAATATATTGCGACTAAATGATTAAACAGCGTCTTGCAAACTGGCAACAGCTGTAATGAGTCATAGGGCTGGATCCAGACCTTGTTAAGTGCATGAACTTAGTTACTCAAGAGCTAAACCATGGTGATTGCAGGGGAGTCATATTTCTACTGTTGCAAACAGTATTAGTGTTGATGATGTTGTCTATCCCAAGTCTAAATAACAGTGTGATAGTAAAGCTGGTCAGTGTCTGTGTGCAGTAAGCAATTCAAAGATATATGCCGTCGTATGTTGTGTCACGGGAACCTACTCTAGGTACGCTGGTTTTACTAACCCCTGGGCGATTACATGATCGTACTGTTAGCGAGCGCGAGCGTACATAAACACGCCCTGTGGACTCATTAGCATACATGGTTACTCCCACTAATACGACCTTTTTCCCGTGGCAGCGTATGATCGCTTCAGCGTAAATCACTATCGTAAAATAAACGTTGCACGCATGCGCAGTTGGTTTTTTAACCCGTTTTTACGCTCCCGACCGGCGTACGTTCGCTTGCGGGCGTAGCTCTGGATCAGGCCCTAAGTCCTGATGGTTGTTTAAAGAACAGTCCATGAATCATCATATGATAGCAGGGCAAACCTCCCTGGCCTGCACTGACTGATATAGATTCCTGGATTCTATGCAACAGCTAGGACCAGTCAGCAGAGGTTTCCTCCAAATACATTGCGACTAAATGATTAAGCAGCGTCTTGCAAACTGGCAACAGCTGTAATGAATCATAGGGCTGGATCCAGACCTTGTTAAGTGCATGAACTTAGTTACTACTGGGCTAAACTATGGTGATTGCAGGGGAGTCTTATTTCATCTGTTGCAAACAGTATTAGAGTTGAGAGGTGATGTTTCCTATCCCAAGTCTAAATAACAGTGTGATAGTAAAGCTGGTCAGTATCTGTGTGCAGTAAGCAATTCAAAGATATATCCCTGCAAGCAAAGAATACAATTAACTTGGCTCCCCCTGAAATCAACATGGTTTAGCCCTTGAGTAACTAAGTTCATGCACTTAACAAGGTCTGGATCCAGCCCATGGTGAGCCACTGCGAGAACACATCGACTCCTAACATGGGTCTGGATTCACAGTTACGTAGTTTGCATCTAAAGACCACGCTTACGCAATCTACGTATAGAAATGGTACGTAGATAGCGTAAATACAATTTTTAAAACAACTTACATAAGAAAAAAACTACGTAACTGTGAATCCGGACTATGGGGAGCACCTCTATTTAGAAATAGGCTGGGAGCTAGATTCTAATGTTTGTAACTTGCCAAAGGGTCAGCATATGCTCCATGGGGCAGTAAAAATACATTTCCATACACACACATACATTTGCCTCCCATTCCAAAAACTCCATAACTTCTGCATGGAGTGTTATGTTGCATTCATGGTCCATCTGGCACTTGTTTTGAATGTGTGTGTTTTCTGGACACTTCTCCAATGAGAATGAATGCTCTTAAAGAGCAACAATGCCTGCATATTGATTAGTGTCAGTACTATACTAATGTCTGAAATTGGGCAGCAGAGAACAACACATTTTTCAATAATTGTTAAATTCCCAAAAATACCCTTTTGACTTGAAATCTTAAGGGAGCCAAGAAATATAATTATTGTTCTTATTTTGTGATGTGAAAGATTTTGCCTCAATTATAACATGTATGACCAGAAGCCACTAATTAATTGCAAATTTTAAATCTGACACCTAGCAGCTACCGCAAACCTAAATATTGTCTCTATCTGTGATGTGTAGAAAGTCTTGTTACATCTGTAATCTTTTCAGCTACAACTAGATATTAATTATAATACATATTTATCACATTCAGCAGATGTTCCCAGTTCCAGAAGGAATTTTTAGATTTATTTACTAAAATATCTTAGGCGCGCCATGCAGCCCTGCAATAATCTATGCAGAGATTTCACAACAATATAAATGGTTTTAAGAGTTCCTGTGGAGCATGACGGAAATGCTGACAGATAACCCTCAGGCCACCCACCAGGCACAACAGCATTTACTCTGTACAGGTTCAGTTCCTGAATAGCTGTCTTGGCACTGAAATGTAAAAGGGGAAAAGTATATAGGGAAGATGCCATGCAATCTGTGCACATGAAACCATTGTCACATTTTATTACAGCAATCTAATAGACACCAGTCTGCTTTAAGCTGCCAAAAAACACAAGGGGGTGAATCCAGAGCTGTACTTACACCTTTTAGCTGTAAGTGCATAGGGGCTGATCCTAAGGAATGGCCGTCAGGGGAATTACGTACAGCTCGTACGTAATCCCCCTTCTTCCGATGCTGTAACAGCCGGCGTACGTTACATATACGCCGGCTCTTACGAAAAGGGGGCATTCCCCCCCTTTACGCATGTCGTATCTCTGCCATGAAGGCGGAGATAGACATGCTAATGAGGGGACGGGGCGGGGGAAGGCTGCATACGTGATCAGAAAAGTTACGTGTCCAGATTTCCTACCGACAGCGGGGAGTTCACGGGGCGTACACTACCCTCTACGATGCCAACTGTAATGACCTCGGGTGCCCGTAAAGCGCCTGTAGGTCAGGATCCAGCCCATAGTTTTCAGCACTGTGCACGTGCAGAAGCAGTAAAAGCATATGTATGTGGACGCAATGTGGCCGATCTGTCTGTGTTTACCTCTGTGTGCATTCTGCTGGTAGAACGGGGTGTTCTATTATATTTATAGTTAGAAAGTGGGCGTTATAATGCAGCATCCATGTTTACCTGCACTCCCTCCTGAAATCCTGCACCAGGTGTAGGATCTGGTGTAATTGACTAATGGAGTCGATTTTTTATGAAAAAAAATGTCTCTATTTATTCTTAAAAAAAAAAGTCCAAACAATTATTACTGTAAATTGTCTAGTTAAGAAATAAAAAATATTTAACTCACACTACACTATATTATATTTCTTTAATAGCTGTGAAATGTTGTATAACACCATTTGTTTTTCCTTAACTATACAATGACAATTACAGTATTTAGTAACATATATTTGTATAGCCCGCTCGAGACCTTGGATCACATAACTCGGATTGTTAAAATGTATTTACTATTGTATATAACACTGGAAATAATGAATGGAGTTAGCTTGTTTTTTGTTAATTTTTCATGAACAAAATAAAGCAAAACAAAAGCTCCAAACAAACCTATACATCATTCAACTAAAAGCAAGTTGAAAATATAGAATTAAATCCATTTCAATATAGTACCATTACCATGAAAACCTGAGTTGTGCATTGAGTCATTAGTAAATACTAGAGATGACTGGTTTGGATTGTTTGAAATCTGACAGGTCCGAATTTGGGGGTTCTGAGTCAACCAAGGTCTCCTTCAGATTCCAAGTAGAGACAAAACACAATTTTTCTGAAATTATGAATTTATCTGAAGGGCCTTATACAGAATCCAAGTAAATAAAAGAAAGAAACCACCATCAAAGTAAATACAGAAAGAACAATACATTAAATACATTATTGTGTTTGTGCATTATAGTTCCAAGCAGACTCAGACTGCCATTAATAGCTTGGGGGTGATGGCAATTGCAGTACTACTGACACCAGTGGGTCCTGGACAGGGCCAGATTAACAGTGGGACGAATAGAATTATGGTCCCAGGCCTCTATCAGAAAATAGATCTCCAGGCCGCCCACTGCAGTACATAAGGGTAAATGTCAGGGACTGACATTCTCCTCCAAATCATACTATATACTGTGGGTTCTTGAAAATTTTCAGTCCCAGACCCATATGGGCCTCAGTCTGGCTCTGGGTGTCAGTGCATGCTGGCACTTGTGGTTCCTCAGGTGCCAGCGTGTACAAGCTATTAATGGCAGCCTGGACTTGCTATGACCTGTAGTGAGCCAATATAAATATTGTATTTACTGTATTGTATTTTTTATTAAAACAAAAATAGAAATGAATGTTATTAATGTTGTTAATATTGTAGGAACAAAAATGCATACAAATTTCATGATTTTAGCTATTTTTAGCAACTAAAAAAAAAATACAGATACAAAACAAGAACCAAAACACAACGTAGATTTAGAACCAAAAATAAAACATAGGTGGTCGATGCCCATCTCTAGTAAAAACGCTCTTAATTTTTGATTGTACAGATGGGTTTTCCCACCTGCTCACAGAACACGGGAAGAGATGGCACTGATTGGTGGGATGGGTATGGTTCATTTTGTATCCCATTTTGTGGAGTGATAGTGGGGCAGCCTGACAAATTAAATCAGTGTTGTAGGTGAAGTTTCCCAAATATTTGAAGGTGTATTTAAGGGTACCTAGGGAGGAGATGTTTCCCCTTTCCTTGGAATTGTGCTTGGTTTACAGATCAGTTGGATTACAATGAACAATTGTCTCCCATCCCACCTCCAACCTTTAAATTAGTCTTCTTGACGAGATTTAATTCCATTTTTTGTTGTGAAGGACAGTTATATAATTGAAATTATTATTTTGGGCAATTTTGATTGTTTTCTGTATGGCTGCATGGGCAGCTTGCTATTTTATGAGAATTGAGTGTTTGATTGTTTGCATGTAATGGGTGTTAACTTAAGCAATGTTTATTTTTGGTGTCCCATCCAATTGGTGTGGTTTGAGACTTTGCCCAGCTAGGTAGGCCTCCTTTTGACATTTATTGTGAATGCCTTTTAGTAATTTGTTTAGTCAAATTTGCTCCTGTTTTTCATTTATTTCCAAGCTCTGGATGCAATCTTATTATTCATTAAAAACTCTTATAAAATTAAAAACTATATTTTCAGTAGTGCAGAGTGTGTTTTGTACTTAGATTAAACAGTTTAATATTTGTCAGGTCTGTAAGCCTGTGTTTTAGTATAGAAACTTTCATCCAGCCATGAGCAGGTGCAGGATTTTAGGAGGATGTGCATTGTAACAGGGCTGCCCTTTTTTTTATTTTAATATAGTGGAACACCCCATTCCCCTAGCACAGAGTATACAGAAGTAAACACAGATGAATGAATCACTTTGGGATGGATCCAAGCCTAGTTAAGTGCTTGAACTTATACTCATGGGCTAAACCATGTTGATTGTAGGGGAGTCATATTTCATCTGTTGCAAACAGTATTAGAGTTGAGAGGTAATGTTTCCTATCCCAAGTCTAAATAACAGTGTGATAGTAAAGCTGGTCAGTGTCTGTGTGCAGTAAGCAATTCAAAGCTATATCCCTACATGCAAAGAATACAATTAACTTGACTCCCCCTGAAATCAACATGGTTTAGCCCAAGAGTAACTAAGTTCAAGCACTTAACTAGGTCTGGATCCAGCTCTTTGTATCTGCTTTTTGTGCTCTCTCTAGTTTTGTACAGTGCTAACAAATGTTGTGCTTACACCTAAAAAATAGGTGTAAGCTCAGCTCTGGATCAGCCCCTAAATGAATGCTAATATGTTTGTATTAATATCAGTGCCATCTTTTATAAAATCTACAACTGATTTAAAAAATAAACTGTACAAATTACAGTCATTTTTCTATCACTGACCAACTTCAGTCTGACCTCCATTCACCTAACGGAAACTCACATATAAGTTACGCTAAGAAACTTTACCTCTCAATTCTAATTCTGCTTTCACACTTTAAATTTGGCTTCCCTTGCAATTAAGCTTGAATCTAAAATAATGTATAAGTGCAGCTCTGAATCAACCCTGATGAGTTTAAGCAAGCACTGGGGCATCAAAAAAAATAAAATGACAGATGAAGAAATGAAAGAAGAAAAAGAAAAAGGTCAGTGGAGCAGAAGTAGATCAATAGATAATATTAAGTCCTGAAAGACCTGAAATATGAGGACATACATATGGAGAAATGGATGAGTCCAATGAAAGAACCTAAAAAAAATAGAGCACAAAGAAGGGATTGGAGAGAACAGTGTCATAAACTTCAAGAAGCACAGGCTGGATCCCAATGTGGAAGATAAAGAGAGGTGAATTAGCTCAACTCTATTTTATAGATTAAACATAAAGCTATGCAGCATTATTATTTTCACACTCACAGGGTCTCATTAAGAGTTATGCTAACAATTTTATTCAGCTACAATTTAATCATTTCAAACCTCCAAGCAATCATTTCAAACCTCCAATTATGGTGGCGCCCCCTAAAGCCAAGGTGCCCTATGCTGTAGCCTCGTCAGCACAATGGTTAATCAGACATTGCCCACTCAACAACCAATTTACTATGTCATCCCCTCTTCTGTGCTTCAAGCTCACTGCCAATGGTTATTCTTGACTCCTTTGTTTCAAACTCAATATTCAAAATATTGCAAGAAATATATATATCCTTTTCCTGCTCACCTGCACTTCAGTCCGTCATAAACACTGCCCCTCATACCACCTCATTTTTCTTTCAAACCACTGTTTATCTGCCTTTTTTAACCACTAGAGGCACACTAATACGTTGCCGCATTCCACACTGATGGTACAAAGTCTCTCACATGCACAAAAGACACACTATCAAATATATTTGGGAAATTACAAAAATTGTTTGAGTAGAAGTGTGTATGTATAAATAATATATCACAGATATTACTAGTGTGACCTGTTAAAGAATATACTTTCCTTCCCTGTGGCAACTGTCATGTCCCTGACAGCTGATTAGTTGAGCAATACAAATAGCTCCTAGATCAGTTCAGCTGAGATACAGCGGCTTGTTTGTTCAGCTGATATAAGAATGTTTTAATTTTATTCATTTAACATATTTTATTTTATTTAAATCTAGTATATTCTTCTATTTAGTTGACTCAATTGATGCATGCATTTCAATTCCTAATAAATAAAGTACTAAGGAATAATTACTCATTTATATCACTTTGTTCTCTGAATAGGCATTAAAATTTACTGTTTAATCAGCTGCTTTTATACTTTTTTATAAGTCAGTTACAACTAACTTATTTGTAATTATTAATACCAAACAATAATAGGGTGACAATTATATTTAATTTGCTGTGAACAGCAAGACAAAGTTCACATTTGTTAGTAACTTCTTTAACACAGAGCTACTAACTTTAGAGTGATGTTCTGATAGATTCATTGTCTACAGTAAGATGTGCCAAGCTGTTTTCACTTTATAATCAAATACATGACAATAAACATGAGAATAAACCAAGCGATATTCAAGGACAGTTTCCTTATAAGATAAAGTATAGCTGAATGACCAATTAGTTTGATACAGTTTACATCCAATGTCAAAATAAGGCACAGCATAAGCAGCTGAAGGAGATAGATTTTAGCATATTCAACAATTCTTATGGACATCTTCTTAAAACTTTGATCGTTTCCAATATATCCACTCAATTTTAGCATCAATGAATGTATTACCTTAAGCCTCAATGATGGACCAATAAAAGACATATTTTTATTCTAGATCACTAACTGTGTCATGTTCTATGACAGTGACCTGGAATACTATACTGAAGTAGAAGTTTGTTATACTATTTTTAATCAGTTTGGCCCTGATATACACTTAAGTAAGTACTAAATTTCGGTGCATGATTTTAAAATCAGCTAAGACCAAGAACTAAAAAATATACGCACGGAATCCATGGCTGACTGATTCACATACATAGACGTCAGACTTAGGACTGATATATGCATAGGCACGAAATGAGTCCTGCATGCGTGGCTAGAGGGGCAAGATTCTGCAAATGAGCTGCATAGAGGCTACTAATGTACAGTATCAGCGTTCCAACAGAGTTAGGACTGATTCACAAGTAGGAGTGCCTTTTGCGTAAACCAACATATTTATGGAAAAAGTTAAGGTAACCCTCTACCACTCATAAGCTTATGAGTCTTATTGTTTGCTGTGAGGCCATGCGTCTTCTTTTACTCATTTCAGGACACACCTGCTGCGGATTTTCCACCAATGGATGTGTGTTTAAAAAAAAAAACAAATAAAGGCTTGTTTATTTAATCCTATACTGTTTTTCCATTTTGTGCAAGACTTTGACCTTGTAAAGGTGCTTATATTATTATTATTATTATTATTATTATTATTATTATTATAATTATTATTTTAATATTTATATTGTATTTTATTATGTACTATGCTGTCAATCCCTACCCTGTATGTCTGTACTGTATTTTGTTGTATTTTGTACGGCATTGCGGACACGTTGTGGTGCCTTATAAATAAACTATAATAATAAATAATAATATGGCCATCTTAAGTGCCACCTCCACTTGTGATTGTGTATGTGTGTACAATGCTTCCTATTGTAAGCTCTCTTGCAACCTAAAGCCAAGAGAGGTGTGAAATTACTCTCACACCTTACAGGTGTCAACTGGTTGGTTATAGAATGGCTCCTTACATTGAGACACAGACTAGATAACAGCACACAAAAGCTTTTATAGAAGGTGCCAAGGACAACACAATGACACCCTCAAACATTAAGGGGATTAGCAGTTAAGTAAACAAACAAAAGCAAAATATAACAATTGGATACATTTGTCCTCAAATGAAGGCATTGTGAAAGACTATCATCTCAGCTTCCAGCTCTTTAAATGTGTAAGATCAGTTTTTTTAATGTACTTCAAAAGCCTGTGCAGAAGAGATTAGACAGTTGTGTCCATCACATGGTATTGTTTCGCATTGCGGACACGTTGTGGCGCCTTGTAAATAAACTATAATAATAATAATAATAATAATAATAATAATAATAATTTGTTTTGTGTTTTTGAAGGATTATTTTAAATTTGTTATTTACTTACAATTTTGTGAAAAAAGCACCATTACTTATATTTAACTGTATTGGTTGTTTGTGTTTATTTTATTTTAATGTTTATTTTTTTTATGTTTTATGAAAGTCTCTCTGTTATGGATCATTGTATTTCTAACTTCATGGAGTATGTGTATTTTTAAGTATGTCATGATTATTTCTATTTTTAAGTTGTATTTTTAATATTATATTTGTTTACATGTGTTAATGAGAGTATGTGCTGTTTTTAGAAAAAACAATCTTACTTTTTCAATTCCTAATTACTGCATTTAGTTTATCTTTGAATCATAAGCAATTTTAAGCACCTAAACGCATGACCGATTCACAGCTAATAAATTCTGTGTGTATCTAATTTTATGCAGGAAAGACATACGTCTTTACGTAGCACTCCCGACACAGGTGTACGTATATTTAGGTAACTTCACAATTTTACTCTTAACTATGAATCAGGTCCTTCATGTTTAAGGGTGATATCAAAAGGCTATGTACCATATTTAGAATAACAATGAGTCTGATTTTATTTTTTGGCATTGTGGTGAAACAATTAGAAACAATTTTGTTCTAAACGTAACTGATCAATTAGCAAAAGTTTGTTGTTTAAAAGTTCACCAAAAACCACTTTACAAATAAATACAAAGGGTTGCAAACTCTGTCTAATTACTGTTGTCCACTTTAGTTTCAGAGATAACCTTCTTTTCACTTTGCTAATTATGTACAGAGGTGCATGTTGTACATGTTTACTCAATACAAATTTTACAACATTTTAGGTTAATTATGATGGTACTAATAACACTCATTAAGTTGCTAACAAGACTCTAAGAGGCTCTTAAATCAAATAAATATGTAGTATACATTGTGATTGCCCTGATAATGAACAATTTAAGTTCTTTAAAGTTAACTTATTCTGTAAGGTTACTGAACACTTACTAAATTATTCATTAGCGGAAGTTATTAAAGATGGATTCTAAGGGCTTATCATTATTATCTTACAGATTCTGTGCAAAAAAAATTAAGCAGTTTTGCCTCATAGGGATTCAGCTCATAAAAAAGGTTAAAGGGCTATGATACTTTTAATCCTGCTGTATGGTAAATAACCTACAAGATTTGGGTCAAGCAAAATTAAATATAAGATAACTGAACAATGTGTTAGAATATTCCATTGTTTAAAAAGTAAATTATTGAGTCTGTGTTCAGCATAGACATAGAACCTTTAATTTCATTATATTGGGTAATTAAAATGAAGTACCATCTTAAAAGTCAATTATGCTGCGTTCACATTGCCACTGCCTAAAAAGCCAGCTTTTTAGGCAGTGGGCAAAATGTTGAAAATTTGAGCCTGGTGCGTTCAGACTGCGCTGAAAACACCGGCTTTTTTTTTTTTCTCTCTCTTTTTTTTTTTTTTTTTAAAGCCGGCTGCTATTTAAAATCCAGAACTTCGCTTGCAATCCGTTTACTAGCGTAGCGTATTTACGCGTGCGTACCTTCTATACACTCCCCTCGGCACACCCCTTGAATGTAAGTACTTTGACCGATTTCCGCTTTTCAAACCCTACCTTAACTTTTGGCCATGTATTCGCTATCGTCCGCACATGTACGGATGGTTAACACAGACTTACGCAGCTAATCACGCCCATACTGTACACTTTAAATGAAAACCCCGCCTACATTGCGTAAGACAGACATACATGCGCAGTACATACAAAACCGCGATTTTACGTGTCCACCAGGCGTAATTACACACAGAAGCGTTGTTCTGGATCTGGGCAAATATCTTTATTGTATATTAAATATAAGTAAATTAAATATAAATAATGATATGTGGCTACCAAGTTATATAATGTATGCATATGGTTATTTAGAATATATTCTTTATATGTATTGCAATCTATGCACTTTTCTTTAAGTACCAAATTAATGATATCAATAAAGAAATCAATAAAACAATAAAAGACAGGAATTTCACAAAATACATAATAAAAAAGATCACAGAATTTAATAAGAAATATAATTAGTTTGTGAATGTATAAAAAAAGAAGGTGAGCAATCACAGGATATTCTCAAACAAAAATGACAGTATTTATTATGTGGTAATAAGTGTACATTTATAAGTTAGCACATAGTTATATTTGTAGTGAGGTTAATGAGATAGGGGCTAATGCAGATCAAATATTTTGCCAGCTGGTTTGACATATATTGAAAAATTGCATATTCACAGACTATAAACTGTGACAGTAACAGCTCCTTACAGCAGAATGGGGGAGGGAAGCACCTGGGAAATTTAGAGAATACACAATAAGACCATTACCTCTAGTTAAACTCATGCAGCTCTTCTATGCACAATGTATACAGGGGTTTCTACTGCACCTGTTACCTGCTTCGTGCTTTTGGTCCCTGATCCTGAAGATTCATTTTTTAAGAGTAATTTGCTCCAATTTTCTGTCCAAATTTGCATTAGGTCTACAACTCTTTAAGTAAGTGTAATCTATTGTATATTCTTGTTGTGCTGCTTTACTATGCAAACAAAACAGTACAGAAGTTACCAATTTATTTCATTGTCTCATTAGGTAATAATTACCTGAAATTTCCAAATTTGTTTGGGAGTTTATGCAGTTCCATATTCATTAATCTATACATTTTACAGCTTCACCCTTACAGTAGAGAAACCCTTTGTGACATTTTGCAAAGTAATAGTTTGAGTTAAAGAGCAATAACTGATATAGATAGATACACACACACACACACACACA
>WWET01002732.1:115107-130176 GCA_011038615.1 Limnodynastes dumerilii | reverse complement strand
GGGTAGTGTTTTTTTTTTTTTCTTGAATAACCAATGAACTTTTTTTTTTTGCAGCTCTGGTGAGCTCCTCCTTACACTTACACCATCTCAGAGATGATGTAAGCGTAGGGCTTGTTAAGCAGCTACCGGACTGCACTGCACGGAGTATTTAAATGACAAAAACGCCCCTTTTCTCATTTAAATATCCTTTCTACAGGCGCAGTGCAGTCGGATTGCGTTTATCTTTCTGTGCGCGCTCCCGATCTGGGCATGCGCAGTGCTCATTTTTGCTGCGCTTCCGTCTGAAAAAAAGACGGAAGCGCAGCTCTGGATCAGGTCCCACATGTCCAAACCATCAGTGTATTTTGGTAGTTTTTCTGAGTCTGTGTAAAACTTAAACACACTTTGGGCCATATTTACTAAGCTGTGGGTTTGGAATAGTGGAGATGTTGCCTATAGCAACCAATCAGGTTTTAGCTGACATTCTCTAGCATGTAAAAAGAAAGTGAGAGCTTGAATCTGAATGGTTGCTATAGGTAACATCTCCACTTTTCCAAACACGCAGCTTAGTAATATGGGCCCAGATTCAGAGCTACGTTTCCATTACGTTTCTTAGCGTTGCGTATTTACTATGCACTCTCCTTGACACTCCCCTCTGCCGTACGTAGTTTAGCCGTGTTACACTTTTCAAATCCTACCTTAACTTTTCCAAGCGTAACTCCTGTCGGCCATAATGGCTGCACGTACTTACACTGCTAAGCACGCCCATACTGTATGATTTAAATGCCTTACCCCTCCTCCGTAGCGTACTTACGGGTGTCGCATGGATGGCACGCCCCTTTGTTCATGGTCACGCTGTTGATAGTATTCTGGTACGTACGTTCAGAGTTACGTGTCATTACATCTGCCGCACACGTGCAGTTTATACAAAATAGCATTTTTACATCTCCCGCTAGCGTAAATATGCTAGCATATGTAGTTCTGGATCTACCCCATGACCCTTAAAGTGCATTATATGAACAAAAATGTACCTTACATGCATATTGCAACATGGCCCAGAATAAAAAAATGTGATTACAATGGATCGGAAGCAGCAGAAACACACAATATTCCCCTGGCCAGAATCTGGTATTCATCTAAGTCATCACGTGTGGATAGAAAGCACTATAGCTGGGAAACTCACTAGTAGGTATTGTGAACATGAACATTTAAACTTCCTATGACTAATAAACTGTCCCACCCCTGAACAAACACCCGAAATAAACACGCTGACAACTTTATTGGATTTTAAAAAGGGGGCATAATTTTATGGATTGGAATTTTGATCGGACTATAAAATTTAGAGATAGGTGGCGGCAACCTAGTAGGTGGGAAACAGCAGCAAAATGGTGTAATTGAAGCAGACAGGCATCCCTTGTCAAAGCGCCCCCCAGGTAGGGATCAGACTGGGTACTAACCCTCCTTCACCGTGCACGTGTCCAGCGGCAAAGAGGAAGCCCGCCACATGGCCTGACTTCCTAACGTAATCCAGGGGTGTACCTATCCCTACCAAGTAAATCTCCTTCCCCATGCGCTAAATAGACTTGCTGTTCCCGACCGCTGCTGCCAATTATGCCCCATCTGAAAAAGAAAACAAGTTAAACAATTGCCTAAATAATGGGATGAGGAGGGAGGGAAAGAAAAAGCAGGAATGACAAATCACAAAATGGCTACCTATTTATAAGACCCTTACAAAACCCGCCCACCCCTACAATTATTGGCTAATACCCCTGGGACCATAGTGAGCTTTGTGAAAGGGGGGAGGGGCCAGCCCACAGCGGAGGAGTTTATATGTCCTTTAGCTTAGGACAGCTCTCAGTTACATTTTCAGCAGCGTATGATTTGTAGGGATGCCTGGTCTTCTCATTCCTAGTATGTATTTCACTGACTTCTGGCACATGGCTACATTGGGTAATGGGGGGGAGGTGTCTTAAGGTTATTGCTACATTTCTTTGCTAAGCTTTAACTGTAAGCTTCTCACCTTGTCATCACTACTGTTTCTGGCTCTCTAGGGCACCGTGGAGAGCCAATTGTCAAAATTAAAACCCTATTAGAAATGATATAGCTGACAATAGGATATCTGCTGTATAATTATCAATTTTCTGGATGGATAGATAAAATTATGTGATCTGATCTAGGAAGACTGTGGGTTAATTTAATCTGAAGGAGTTTAAACTACTAGATTGTAGGCAAGTGCCATTCACCTCAAATGATCAGCGGAAGGTAATCGGATGGTGGTATGGAAGTGGTCTCAGAGTATTTCTCTTGTCCATTTAAATAGGACAGGTCTCTTCCGCTTCATCTGACTTGTACTTTCTCCTTTTTCCTTCAGTTGGATAATCTGTGGCAGCAAATGGTGGTGTAGGTGTGGTCTTTGTGCCTCCCTCTTGTTCTTTTATATAGGGTTCTTTCGTCTTCATCTGGACTTCTCCTCACTTCCTTCCCCTTCAGTTGGATTTGGGTTGTTCCTCTCACTCCTTTTCTGGTTTTCATGTTTCTCTGTTCAGGCATTGTTTAGTTCACTAACTTAGTGAGAAAATGCATTTACATAATATAAGGAACAAAATAGAGGTCCGTCGCTCCAAACAAGCATTATATAACACTATGTGTCAGCACATACATAAAAGGAGGTTAAGGTCACAATACAGGTATATGGGATAATCTCACTTGCCCAGCATCAAGGCACCTCTTTATGGTGAGCCTCTATCCATCTGCTATATGTGTACTCAGGAGGTCTGTATTAAGACACTCCTGCCATTTGAACAGTGTGCAGCGGCCATGTTGGGAAAGGCTCAGGCTCCCAAAGTAAACTAGTATCAGTAACAAAAAAACACAGGCTGCGCTTCTAATTCAGTATATAAAATGTGTGCACGTGTATATATAAATGGAGAGGTGCAGCCATGGACCAAAATGACCACTGTGTAACTACAAGGAACAAAAGAGAGGTCCAGCGCTCCAAACAAACATTATATAACACTATGTGTCAGCATAAAAAGGAGGTTTAGTCCGGTCAGTTTTGTTAACCACGTGTGCCAGTTATTCTCAATTTGCAGACCTTGACTAATCCTTGTTACTATTTTGCCGTATTTAGGAGTCGATTACCGTGGTTGCAATTTTCCTGGTCAGGGGTCTAATATGTGTTGTTTAGCATTTATCAAGGCAGAAGGAGAGCGCTGGTTTTTAACTTGGATATTTAAGAGTCCCAATTGCTGAATAATTGTTAAACAACCCCATTGATCTGTTTTATCTGTGTTTTCTTTTTGCTCATATTACTTTAATTTAAATCAATAAAGGAAATTAAAATATGATGATATAGATCAGTGTGTTTGTGCTTTGCTATTGTTTTTTTTAACAAGATGGAAGGGATCCTGAGTGGCACATCAACCTATGTGACGTTCTGAGAGATCATGTGTATCTCTAACTTAATTCAGCTATAAGCTTTCACAAGACGTTTTCCCAAGGAGAAGGTCAACCTATTGGATCCAGCTCACTGTCCATAATAAAATGGATAGGAAAGGTCTTTAATGAGGCAGTGCACAACACGTCTGCACAATGAAACAAAATGTGGCTTTAGGCAGCGGTTGCAGACACAGAATGACTGAAGGTTCACAAGTTACAGTAATTAAAAATCCCAGTGAACCTCAAACACTAATGAAAAGACGTATATTATTTGAATTCTTGTTTGACGTGTTTTCATGTGAATTTTAAAATGCTAATGAAATGACTGTTTGTGGCCTTAAGGTTATAGTTCTTTTTAAACCTAAATACTATGTAATTAAGCCTTATACAAAGCAATGCCTAAGTCATGAACGTGAGTCAAGAACATATGCTAAGTAAAATAATTTACTAAGAAGTAGGGACATGGGTCTAATCAAGTTCTCTGCTGATATCAGCTAATTTGATCATTTTTCATGCTTCATTCAATCTTTTTCTAAGGTTATTTTGAAGATTAAGTTTTCCCACGGGAAGAATTCCAGGGTTTTTATGACAGGATTTGCTGATAAAATGATATCTATTAAGGGCTACAGGCATCACTATCTCTAATAAGGAAGAAGTGATGGATAGAGAAATAATTAAAACTCTAGCCAGCTTTGTTGTTTAAGTCTCTATTTATTTCTGTACGTTTGCCAACTGTCAATAAAGCTTGCCATTTGATCTACAGCAGGGAACGGAAAGTTAATTTACATAGAAGTAAGCAATTTTTAGTTCTCATTGAACTGTGTTAAAATGCAATACGAAGATGAAGTGCTATGCAACACATTCATTGAATGTCGGGTGTCTTTAATCTGCATAGCTTACATAATTTTTTTGTTTACAAAGTTGTATTTAAAATTCAGTAATTAAATTTAGTAAAATAAAAATATTCACAATATTGTGTTCATAAAATTTTACTGACGCTACCAATATTGTTACAGCAGAGGGTGAAACTAGTTGCATATGTATTTTAATCTGCTGAAGCAGAAAATGTAGTGTACTTTTTATGTATAAAGGCATGTATTCAGAGTCTCTTCAGACTGAGGTACAGAGGAACAGAGGGGGTTTATGCCTGTCAGCAGGCCTTACCAATGTCTTTAATGTCTTAAATTAAACTAGTCAACAGTGTGGTCATCTATTTACTAGGCTCCTGACCATGATATTTGGCATTCCACTGTGCTCTTAGCAATAAAAAGATATCTTGTGTTTAAGACACTGGCGCTCCTTTCAACACCTTTGGAAATAAAGGTTGGGGTACTAAAGAGATAAAGTAATACGTCATAAGCTTTTTGTGCACTAGTTATTAGTTGTAGTAGTTATTCTAATTTTTGGAGCCATAAGGAAAAACAATTTCAACATGTACAGCAACACTTCAAAATTCCAATTTCATAAATAACTCATAGGACTCTATTAGCATGGTACGAATAACCACCTTGAACGTCATATGAAAGTTTCCGGAATCACCCGTAATAGCTGGAAATATCTTCTAGACAACAGACACCTTATTTGGTGCATGACAAAAGTACATACATTGTTTTTCATTGCTGCAACAATTATACATCCAGCCATGAGTGTGGTTATAAATGAGTCCTGTTTGAACCTTCTTGCCCTGGACAAAGATGTACTGCTCTGGTAAAGGAGGTACCTTCCAGACATTCATACCAGTCTTTCCAAGGACCTGCTTCACACCTAAGAAGTTTCTGCTTCTTAGGTGCGGATATTTCAGAAATGACCTACCACGCATGCATAGTAGGTCAATTACGCAATCTACGTACCAGTTAGGTCTTTAAAGATCTGCCCGCACCAAACTCTTACTTGTGATTTTGGTCCCATGTTCTTAAGACTTAACTTTCACAACATCAAGCCAATAACTCAAAACATATTTATTAATTGGTTTGTTTTATAAATGTGATTATTACTGAGTAGAAATTTAATTCTCAATAATTATATCTGACTAATTTCCGTTTTTCCCCTGGGGAGTTAAAAATGTTATCTGGATGCTATATCTATTATTAAAACAGCAGTCAGTGACTTATAGCTGTTGGTTAAATTCAGGCCCGGCGACAGGGAGGGACAAGGGGGACATGGTGTGATGGGCCCCTAGGTTCACAGGGACCCCTGTAATCCACTGCTACAGATGCTATTTAGAATGAATGGTGGCTCCAAACAATATGAGTGTACCAGGCCCCAAGATTTTTGTTGCTGGGTTTGGTTAAATTCCTTGGTGGGCAGGTCAGTTTCAGCCTTTTTACCACACTTATATAAAAAGCTAATGCTGCTCCTCACTGTCAGGGGAATGGGTCATTAAGCGTGACATCCCAGGAGTACATTGGTGTGTGTGAGGAGAGCATCCTGCTGCTGAAACAATGAACGGGAAGCAATTGTAATCTTATACTTATTTATTAACAGATTTTATAGCAATTTACAGAGAATATTTAATATTCACATCAGTCCCTGTCCCATTGTGACATACACACAAACACACACAAACATACAGACAGACTAGGGCTAATTTATTTAGCAACCATTTAACCTACCTGCATGTTCTTATAGTGTGGGAGGAAACCAGAGCACCCAGAGGAAACCCACACAGACACGGGGAGAACATACAAACACCACACAGAGTTACTCAGAAGCTGTGCACATTGCTTTATGTGCTCCATTGAATTCAGTGATCCAAAACAATTGCTTGATTTTATACGTTTGATATATTGCCTATTTGATTTTATACTGTTTTTTAAAATAAATGTAAATTTATTCTATACATCAACGTTGACTTTCAACCATCACAATATTCATATATTTTGTCTAATTTCCCTGCATCTCAGCACTGTTACCTTTGTCTGTTACTTATTTTTTCCTGTCATTTTGCTGGGCCATTAACTAGTGATACTATATTTTATGTCCATGTTTCCTAGTACCTATTGGTAATTTAATTTGTTTTCCTTGCTTCAATTATCTGTACACAGTTTGATTGTATTCATTGTATTCATTGACTAGGTAAACCCACCACAGTATTCACAAACAGCAATAACATCATCATTTTTGGATCATTGAAAATAAAGTTTTACATTTTCTGCCTTATTTTTGGCAAGTGAGCTACTGTTAATATGCTGATGAGGCCTAAAAACCATGTAAAGACTATTTATGGCATGCTATATTTGTAGGCCAATAAATACCGAAGATAACCTGTTTTATTAGAAGCTTTCGAAAGAAAAGTGCTGTTGTACATTCCACCTTTTCCTGAATACGGACATCCCAGTAGTCTCATTAGTATTTTAGTGCAGATGTAGGTTAAAAAAATAAATGGTCCCCTATGGCAATCTGTGTGCCCTTAGGAAAATGTATTATTCACCTAAGTGAACGAAAAACAGCATTTTTCCCTAAAACCACAAATAAATGAGATCCTGAGCAACACAGTAACAGTAATAGTTGATAGAATACATTATAAAATTCAGATACTTTATTGAATACTATTGTTTCCTCTTAAAATCATGTATCAACATTTAATCACTGCCCTTAAGACAGTTTATATCCTCACTACATGTTATGCAATAATTGGTGTGTGTTGATGTTTTTTGTTAAGCATTACAGTACTGAATTTAGAAATATAATCTGTATTTTTTTTCTTCTTACAGTGTAAAGAAAATAATAAGAATTATACAGTATACTGAGCTATAATTACCCACCACTTGTTAAACAATGTTTTCCTTGTATTTATATGTTTCTATTGCAAAGAGAACACACACAAGACTTATGGCCAGATTTACTAATCTGCGGGTTTGGAAAAGTGGAGATGTTGCCTATAGCAACCAATCAGATTCTAGCTCTCACTTTCTTTTTACATAATAGAGAATATCAGCTAAAATCTGATTGGTTGCTATGGGCAACAACTCCACTTTTCCAAACCCGCAGATTAGTAAATCTGGTCCTTAGAGAAGCAGTAAACCTTAGTCACAACCATACACACTGACAGACTTCTGGTACTTACCTTAACATTTCCAACTTAAATGAAAATGGTTGCAGTATGGAGTACCAAGCCTGGATCCAGTACCACTTCCACAAAATGCTCATTTTCTGCTTGTACATTTTGTGTAGAGATGAGCAACGACCCTCTTGTTTTGGTTTTGGATCCAAATTTTTGTCCTGTTTTGGTTTTGGAAATCACCCTCAAAGGTTTTGGTTTTGGCTTTGGATTTTTTTTTATTGGTAAAAACCTCAAAAATTTTGTAATTTAATGTGTTTTTGCTCTTATAGTATTATTTACATCAATAACAATCATTTCCAGTTAAATTGGAATGACCACCTCACAGCTCACAGTATTGTTTTTATCAGTTCTGGTTAAAATGTGCAGCGGTTAAACTGAGCTACAAAGTAGCAGCTTTCTGTAAATAGCTTTTCACTTGTTCTTCCAAAAATTCAGAAAAATCCCTGGCCTGGATAAAGTTTTCCGCTGCATATTTGAAGCACAAAGTGCAGTGACTGCAGAGATCCCCTCTCTGTCATGCCTACCAAACAGGCGAGGAAATTCTCTTGCTCTTTCAGACACAATCTGAGGCCCCATTCATTTACTGTCTCAGATCATGTTATTGTTATCTGTTGGTATGCATGTTGACATTCAGGGCCGGATTCACAACCCCATTTTTTTCTACAACAGTAACTATTTTAGTTACTGTTGTATTTTGTACTATTAAAATGTACAGTACTGTGCACCGATTCAGACTTCCAAACCTCAACCATTTGACATTCTGAGGGCTGGATTCACAACCCCATTTTTTTCTACAACAGTTCCTAATATTCCGAATCTAGCTACTACGCATGTGTAGTAACTATTTTACACTATCTATGTAGCGTTTCGTTACATAGATTTCGTACATGCCGTCTTGAAAGACCGCATGTATGCAATCTACGTAACGAAATGCTACATAGATAGCGTACAATAGTTACTACACATGCACAGTAGCTAGATTCGGAAAATTAGGGACGTATGTAAAAAAAAAATGGGGTTGTGAATCCAGCCCTCAGAATGTCAAATAGCAGTTGGATGTCTCCTTTTTCTGAAGCCTGGATTGGGTAGAATGAATGGTTAGCATGAATACGTGCATATGGGCAGAATGTAATACCAAACTAAATTCAATCCGACCACACATAATCAAGGCGAAAATCAGAACTGACTGTCCAGCCCTATGTGTTTTCCTACTACCCAGAGCTAGGGATTGTTATATTTTTTCAATATAAATAAATTATAACCATTGCAACTTCACAGGGAAAATATACATTAGATTAATTTGTTCATTATATAGCCGACTCAGTTTTATTATTTCATTTTATTATTCTAAGAAGATACATTTCTGCTAATCTTTCATTTCACACATCTTTCACATGAAAAATATTAAAAGCTAAATGATATCTTTTAATGTGACAGTGTACCCATCTTCTTGACATATCTGCACAGATAGCATTTGTACTTTAGCTTCATCGAACATTGCAGTGTTCCTACTCCCCAGCTATTCCACTATACATTGCTAATTCTAGCTAACCACAGGATTATACTAATTGGTAAATACTTTGCTATCTCCTGCACTGCGAGGAATACAGTTCCCTAACATTCTTGTAATGTCTAGACTATAGCATTATATATATATACTTGTGATTAGAGGTAAAATAGAAATATAGTTAGGTAAATTCTCTCTCATGTCGTGAACACATAACTGAAAGCTAGATGTTACAATGATTTATTAATCAATCAAGTTAAACGCTTTTTATAGCTTCAATGCCTTCAATGCATTTAGACTCAATGCAATCACTATATGAATTATAACTCCTAAGCACTAAATGGGTATAATTATTATAATGTCACTACTGCACTTGCTTAACCATGTATTAAATGTATTGGGGGGATTAATATAACATACAGAGCTAATAATATCATGTGCACTGTATATCAATATAACAGTTTAGGGATGTGTTTGTGTGTGTGTGTGTGTGTGCGCGTGTGTGTGTTAAAATGTGTATGTGTATGACATTGTAGAAAATATAATTGGCACAGGGAAGAAGAGCAAAACCAGAACACAGAACACCTAACAATGAAAACCTCAACCAGTTAAGTTTAAATAAAACTTTGTTCCCATTTCTTTAGTTTTGAATACCCCTTTGTCAAATAATAATAGTAATTTCTAATAGTAAATTCTATTTACCTAAGGCATTCAAAACATTGGGTGGAAAGAGTATTTGGTTACTGCAGAAAGTGGTAAATTAGATATGTATTGGATGCCTTTAGCCAACCAGATGAACCCCCTTTATAAAACCATTGCAGGAGTTCTCAATGGGCCTGATTCAGACTTAAGAAGGTGCTTAAAATAAGAGAGGAAAGTCACTCCTAGGCTAAACCATGCTGATTGCAGGGGGAGTCAAGTAAATTGTATTCTTTGCATGCAGGGATATATTTCATGGTTGCCTACTTTTGCAAATCAATATCAGGGAGATTGTGAGAGCACTATCAGGGTGCTGCACCAAAGGGGTGTGTCATGTAGCATCAAAGAGGTGTGTCCTGTGAATAGCTCCACCCATAGGTGTATCTAACACTGCCAGGAAAACTATTTTACAATAAAAATTTCAGTATTTATTGATTATTAATTTGTCAGTGAATACTTTCATTAATATCTTTATAGAAAAGCTAAAAGTGACGCTGCAGCAGATTCTATCATTACATCTTGGCCTCCATGAAATTGGTCATCTCCATAGACCTCAATGGATGAAATTAGAATCAGGGAGATTAGCAAACACTTCAGGGAGTCAGGGAGATCACCCAATCTTCAGGGAGTCTCCCTGATATTCAGGGAGAGTCGGCAACTATGATATATCTTTGAATTTCTTACTGCACTAAGACACTGACCAGCTTTACTATTACACTGTTATTTAGACTTGGGATAGGAAACATTACCTCTCAACTCTAATACTGCTTACAACAGATGAAATATGACTCCCCTGCAATCAACATGGTTTAGCCCAGGAGTGACTTTCCTCTCTTATTTTAAGCACCTTCTTAAGTCTGAATCAGGCCCAATATACACATCATTCCATACAACACTGACATGGTTAGTGGTAAATATCAGTGGCACTTAATATGTCTCCTATGTATGACCAAACATCAGCACCCAATATCATAGAGCTTCCAGTATTACAGACCTGATAAAGCTAAACATGCTATTCTTTGCAGATTAGAAGCACAGACAAAGGCACCAGTGACCTAGGGCTGGATCCACAATTAGGAAATAGTTACATACCATATGACGTACCCATTATGGCCTTTCTGCATACAGAACCCTACCTTAAGTGTCTGCATGTGAAAAAACTAGGATTTGCATTTCTATGCTCACCAACCATGAGCATCTCTTATGCCGTCGGAGACATACTTAAGCATCAGGACATTAAACCTGTCAACTACATTACGATGTGTAAGTCCCGATATGTGCACAACATGTAAGTTAGATGCAGTTGTTAATACTGGTCCATGTGACGTCATTTACAGTATAAAATGGGACCCCTAGTAGTCGAATGCTCATTAGCATCGGCACCACTCAAGAAGAAGTATCAAGTCTGCGTGTCAACAGGATCAGGCAGAAGAACTACAAGCAATTAGGCATCTTTGGCAAGCACCTGTTCTAGACTGCAATCAACTCAGGATGGACGACATTCTTCACTTCAAGAACACCTTGCAAGTCATCCAAAGATTGATGACTGCAGAACGGTGAGTACATAATATTTATTAAAGCATTTTTACACTACATAAAGAATATACACATAGCTTAAAATATTACAGAGTAGCCACCTGTTTATTAAGAACATGGAATGGGGATACATTATGTAATGGTAATGTATTTTGGGCACTGTTAGTTAATGAAATGTCATTTTGGGGTTGGTATTGGTGACTGCTTTTTTTAAGAACACATCACTGTAACAACACATCACTGTAATCATCATTTAATCATCATTTAACCCCTGTCAGGCAGACAATTGTAGTACTATAAGGCTAAGCATGAACACAAACACATGGCCATGCTTTGCCTTATAGTACTACATGTGTCACCATGATAAGGGACTGAATGATGGCTGCCGATTTTTACAAGGACAATCTCTTTTTAAATGAAAAGCATGGCGATCTTACCATGTAAAAATCGATCAACATCGACGGCGACTATGAATTGCTCCCAAAAATCCGGGCATAGCTAATGCTGCGATTTTTGGAAAAAAATCACTGCTAAATCACAGCAATGTCTTTCAATTTTTAATCGCTGCTTAAAATCGACCTTAGTAAATGAGGCCCTGTGAGTCTTATCCAGACTGGACTATCAAAACAAAGGCATCCAGTGTTTGATAAAACCCCACACAACCTATTAATGGCTTAGGTGCGATCCTCATTCAAATGTAACTGCAGCTCTAAATTGTTATTCTACTAAGGCCGGTTAGACCCAGTACAGCTGAGCATAGTGCAGCTATGTTGCCAAATATGGTCCCTTTCCCCAAATGCGCTGTGCACTGTTATCTGTAGTAGAAATAGTGGATTGGCTTGGAGCGAATGCTTTATTGCAAATGTAGTAATGTTTAATTGTGTGAGATCACCTTTACAGTAAATTGACTTCTGTATGGTTTTCTTGCATGCCAAGGTTCTAGTATTTTAGGAACCACCACTCCATTCTCAGCACCCTTGACAGTCAATACACACTAGCATTTTTGCAGTAGCGTATTTGCTACTTTCTCGACAGATGGGAACTCAACACCACCAGATTACTGGAAGGACTAATCTTCATTCAATGGGGACACTTCCACACCCAGTGGGGACGCCTGCTGGACACCTGCTGTTCAGGTAGGGTAAGAATTAGACTGCAGTGAAGGGACACTTAGGTTTAGGCTGTGGTTGGGCTTTTAACTATCAACAACTCTAAGGTCAGTATAATAATGCTGTCAACCTTAGTGCTTTCAAGTTAATTTTTTTTAGACATTCATACACTGTTAACCTAAGTGCATAAATGCTGAAAAAATTACATTAGGTTATGTATACCACACCCCATTGGAATAATGAATCTTGTGTACACACTATAACATAAATGTGTACAACGGCCGTATATCAGATGAATGGGCAATATATTTTGTAGTTTACCCAGTATAAAGTAGCCAATGGGAGCATGAAAGCTCGATAGATCCAAGTTTTGCACGTGCAAGCAAGATAAGTGTTCATTATGGTCTGGAAGTCTGCATGAGGGAAGTGCACTCCCATATCACTACCCTCACACATGCGGACTTTAGTAAAGTTCCATGGGCATAAGGTACCTTTAGTCTTTGTGATCCTCACAGAAGTTGCAAACCCAGTCCACACTGTTCCATTGAAATGGTTTCCACCACCCATCTTGCATAGTTTGTCCATGCATATCATATGCAAGGAGATCCGCTATGTTACAGCTGTCCGATGCATGCACAGTTGTAATGTTCAGGCTGACTTTACTGAATTTGAACTTGCTCAGAGTGCAGGGGAGTGGAAGTTATTTCTCGCAGTTGTTTATACTTAAAGGATTAAACTTTTGTAACTATGCTAAGTAAGATGCAGGAGATACTGAACTAAATGTTCATGTGATTGCTTGTTCATGCAGTTGGTTAATATTCATTTATTATAACAATAGAACGTAATACCTGTATTATAAATTACTTACTATAGACTGGATCCAGAAAGCGCATAAGTGGGGTGTTTGAGGGAAGGACGCATGTGCCCTCCAGATGTTACATACGTTTTATGCTAGTAGCGTCTAACTAAGTTCCATACAATAGGGCTGTGCTTCCCCTCCACTCACCAAGGTTTGCAGAAAGAAGCATTTAAATTGTGCGGTGGGGGTGAATTTTGTAATTTATGAGATGGACTGCTAATCCACTCATGTGACTTATGGCAGTGTAAGTCACACAAAACTCCACATGAGAGAGGGGGGTGAAAGAGGGAGTTCGCTCTTCAATCTCATGCGTACTGACAGACCCCCGCATGTACAGAAAGCGTGCGTGGGTCTGGATTCAGTCCTATGTGTGGAACAAAGTAGATTGGGTTGCACCAAGAAGGTCAGTCGGAGGATAGGCTGAGAGAGGTGTAGGTCACTGCTGCAATCAGCCCTTTTTCAAAAGGGCCTTTCTCGAATTTGATTGCTTTTGCCTCACAGAGGCAGCAAGAAATCAGTTTTCAGCTGCCTCTACTTTTAAAAGACAGCCCACCGGGCTGAGAGCATTCTTCTATAAAACTCCACAAATTAAGTTTATAACCCAGGTAAACTGAGGGGTGAAATGTAGCACAATAGGAAACCAAATTCATTCAACTTGTTTATCTGAATGAATTGTATAACAATTGCTGAGTTCCATGAACATTCAGTTATGTAGAAATAAATACAGAAAGCAAAAGCAATTTTACAATACAATTGAGGTTCAGGATGTTAAAACGGGATAAAACACAATCAACTTAAATAATAGTTGTCATATAATGTACTTGACACAGAGGCAAACAGTAATCATTTAATTCAAAGAACCGGGCCATTAACTGTAACAAATAACAGTACAAAGAAAAGTAACTTATTTTCTATGAAAAGAAAAGAAAAAGTAGAATCTTTTTTAGTAAACAATCTCATTTACCTAACTGGTCTATTATGAGGAGTTTTGCTTTTCTGTTTTTTTTGAAGAGCATTTTACCATGGAATAATATAATTAGACTATTTACAGCAGTGTGAAATTTGTCAAATATGCAGGGAATCCAGTCTGTTCTTAAATGCTGACTTTTACAGTGCAGGTTGTATAAATGATTTAAAGTGAATGTACAGTGTATACAGACACAGTTTAGAGTTAACTATTCAGACTTCACAGCGGCAATGAAAAATCTTGCCTTGTAGCTAGAGTGTTCCTTTTTTATTGCGTATGGTCAAGTCATGATTAACTTAATTAAAACAGTTGCCTAAGACTGTTGGGACTCCCTATAGACTAATTATAAAAGATGTTTCATAGGACTGAAAACCTACAGGGTTGAAAACAGTGTATTTGGAGCTGCTACAATTATGAGTACTCAGCTAAGTTAGATTATCTTTTATAATAAAGGAATGAGCACACTGAGAGGAAGATTGGCTTCTGAACTGCTATGTGTGGTCTTTAGAGACATGCATCGTGCTAGTTGCTATGGTATTAGAAATTGATTATGCTATATTACCTGTGAGTAGCCTTATTTGCAGTACGTTTAAGTATGTTTATTATGTAATTTTATTTTGCCATTTCATAATATTAAAAAGAAAAACTTTACATATACAACAGCTTTGATTATTTAAGACTATTTAATAAATAAAGTATTTTTGTCAGATCAAAGATTTGATCAAAGGTCACAGATTCTGAGGAGCCCCTAATCATAAGCCTACCCATATAGTAAACTAGGGAACGACTCCGCACCATCCACTATAAATAATATATTCAAAAATTCGAGACAGATGTGCTACCAATAGCTTCATAATTTAAATACCTAAAAACGAGAAAAACACACACACACACACACACACATATTTATAT
>WWET01002732.1:90153-107397 GCA_011038615.1 Limnodynastes dumerilii | reverse complement strand
TGTAATAATCATTTATATGCTCCCATGATATGGCTCTGCATTACCACATAATACAGCTTAATTGGACTCAAATTATCCCTTAAAATAGGACTCTATATTTAACAATAATAGAGCACTATTATGGAGATTATTTGACCACAATTAATAAGAAATAAATAGCTTTTTTTTAAATATTGTCTGTCTATAGATGTCCCATAGTAATGCTCTTAATCCTTTTTTGTGTTTAAATTATCCCTTTTAGTGTTTAAATTATCCCTTTTAGTAAAATAAAATAAAAATTTTGGCAAACAAAAGAAATGTGAATAAAGATTTAAAATTTTATATGTAGAAGTGCTAAGTACTTAGATATTTAGATAAGGTCTTGCACCTTAAAAACCAGCTGGTCTTGATGATGATTGATGTGGCCACAGCTAATTAACTGGACAACACGATTTATAGTAGACTTCACAGGCTCTGTAGAAGGAGAGTTCCGCACTTCAGAAAAGTCCTGCACATAAGTATCAGCCGGTCATTAGCAAATCTTACAGTGACAGGAGTGAGTGTCCTGTCAGCATGATATAAAGCAGGCTCTGCTGTAGTAAAAGACGGTTAGTTTTTCAATTCCAGTTGTCCATGCACACTGTTCATGCAGGAATTGGACAGCTGGCTTGTAGGTTTAAGTATTGCAAGGCTTGTCATTTAAAATTTCTATGTAGTTCCAACTGTAGTTGTCGATAAAGAGTACCAAGGATCACAGTGAAACATTGTGATTTGGAGGAGGATGTCAGTCACTGACATCCATCCTCATGCACAGTGCACAGCATTAGGAGGCCTGTCAGCTTCATAAAGTTGTATTTAAAAAAAAATTCCCCAGCCTTCCTCCATGTTTGGCTGATCCCAGTCATGTGATATTTCAGGAATCCGGAAGCAGAACACAAAAGACAAGACTCGAAAGATCCAATATTTTAGCAAAAATTGTGTTTTGTCTCGATTACAGATTCCAGTTTGGCAGGAGGAACTGACTTAACTTGACTCGGAAAAACACCAAATTCAGATCTGTCGGATTAACAACAATTTGACCGCTCATCTCTAATAGAAATACACGTATAATTACTGGAAGTGAAGAAATATAGATCTCCAAAAAATGGTCATAAACACATATTTTAAATAAGGTATACATATAATTTGTTTGAAGTAAATGATATATAAGATAAATTATTAGATACTTTGATTGACTACCTTTGGATGACTATGCAAATACGGTACATTGCATACGGGCACAAAACAGCCAAGCTCAATGCAAGTACAGGGTAGTACACTGTATTGTATAATTTGAATGGAGGTTATGAATAGTGTGAGTGCTTCAGTCACAATGTAAAGACATTGGGCCTGATCCAGATCAACGATGTAGCATCGCTGACTCCCCCCTGGCACTCCCCCTGTGCGGGCGTATGGCCCCTTCCTTACGCCGGGTGAAGGCTACCCTATCTTTGTCTGGATACAGATACATACAGCCTGTTCCTGCATACCTGTCAAGCTGCTGTTTAATCATATCCCTGCTGTACTGTAAGCATGGGTGTATCTATGGGTCCAGCGCCCATGGCAAAGTAAGGTACTGGTGCATCCCTACATTACACATTCACTCCCAGTACTCCCATCATGTGCCTCCAGCCACCCCAGTACTCCCAACATGTGCCTCTAGCCCCCCTAGTGCTCCCATCATGTGCCTCCAGCCCCCCAGTACTCCCATCATGTGTCGTTTTGTGAATTTGCGCGTATTTCTTACCTACTTGAGTCTTAATCAGGGCCATTGGGCCTGATCCAGACCTACGCTTGTGAGCGGAGCGTATTACCGCCACAGCGTAAAAACATTCACTCCTACGACACCCCCCTCACCTTCACTTCCTTACGCCGGCTGAATCCTACCCTAACTTTTCCCTGCGTCTGTACGAATTTTTGCAGCGACGCACTGATCGTAGTGGGCTAAGCACGCCCATACTGTACAATTTAAATGGCTCCCCCCACCTACATTCCTTAACTCGAGCGTCCGAAGTAACATTGTACTATAAACACGCCCCGCCGTCGGAAAAAACGCAAAGATTACGGACGCCTGAATCGCCGCTACGAAAAGGTCTTTGGAACGACCGGAAGTTGTCACTCTGCACATGCGCAGTGCGTTTTTGTCTGCCGAATTTACGCTTATGACCAGCGTACGATCGCTTGCGAGCGTAGGTCTGGATCAGGCCCATTAAAACAACATAAAAAAAATTATTTAGTTGAAAGAAATATTTTACACCTGCACAATAAAATGTAAAAATTTTAATCAGTGCTTGAAGTGAACTGGTATACAATGGTATGGTACACCACCACTTTTTCTACCACTAAGCCCTGCCCACATTAGAACCGCAATTTCGGAAGTTCTGTTTTTGTGCCTGTCTCTGGCAAATATGTGTGTGTATTCCTCCAGCCTATCTGTAACATCTGAAATACAGACAGCAATACCTTCAAAGTGTGCATGACACAGAGTGACAGGAACAGAAGATTTTGTATAGAAATGGGGGAGAAGATTTGGGGTTTTTGAGAAGCAGGCATGGTAGTTGTAGAGAAACAAGGGGCATTAAGAGAGAAGCAAGGGGTGTTCTGTGGCCAAATAGAACTGTTTTATGGTGACCAGTGGCCATGCCCCCATATTAGAGCAAAATAGACCGCAATACTCCCCCAAAGCTTAAGATGGGCATAATAGGCATATGAAAGCCTACTATATATAGATATATGGCACCTTCTTATGGTGGTTTAATGAGTCTTATTAAAATTGAGCCCTCACTAACAAGTAGTGTGTGTTGTATCTCTATTTATAGGGTGGCCTACCCCCACTTTTAAATTCCCACTTTGACCACTGATTTGTATTATGAAATTCTTCTGAAATAGATCATAGAGTCACATGACCTGTGTCTGGTGCAAAGGTTTTTATGTACTTTTTTTAATGTACTTTTTATGGTTTGACTCTCATTGGGTGCACTTGCTTGGGCACGCCTTTACTGTACATCAACTACGTTCATCCACCCCTTCCTTCCCATGAGTTGCCTTTTCGGAATGCAAGCCGGTGCAACTTGAGTTGCAACTGATTCTGAATCAATTCAGAATTTAGGATTTATACATACACTTGTGACTATCATATATTAATGTCTTAAGAAAAAAGAAGAAATCTATTATCACAAATATATTTCCTTATTTTTCATCTTTCAATAGTATTTTTTCCCCCCTTATATCTATCATTTGATGTATTTCTGTTTATAGATATTGTTGGTGTAGTGTCATGAAAAGTATCTCCAGTTTTCATCAGTTTACATATTTGGAGCTGGTGGTTTGTGATTGGTTAATCTCAGCACATTTGGGTTTTCATTGAGTGTAACCCTAAACCAATGAAAACACAAATATGTAAACTGATGAAAACTGGAGATACTTTTCATGATACTACACTACACTACTTCTGTAATATCCATCTCTATAAAGCCTCTCTATAAAGCCTGTGGTTTTTCATATTTACTGTACACTAGAATTTACCTTACCCTGTGACCTAAGAATCCAGTGTGTGGATAATAGCTATTAACCAAGCACTGCCTAGCAGAATTACATTGGGGTTACCACCTAGCCATATAAAAAGCTGTGTTGTTTAATGTCTGTTCTTTACACAGCTGACCTAACTTTCTGCTTCACATCACATCTTCATGTGCTGAGTTTAACAAATCACAAACCACCAGTTCCAAATTTTTGGGAGGCCGTAGGATCACTTGAAATATATAGTTTTTTTTTATTGTTCGATCACCGCTAGGTCTTATCTGTGTGGAGTTTGTATGTTCTCCCTGTGTCTCCATGGGTTCCCTCAGGGTGCTCTGGTTTCTTCCCACACTCCAAAAACATAATAGCTAATAGGTTAATTGGCTGCTGAATACATTTACCGTGTGTGTATGTGTGTGTGTGTGTGTGTGTGTGTGTGTGTATGTGTTAGGGTCCTTAGTATGTAGCTCCAATGGGGCAGGGACTGATGTGAATGTGAAATATTCTCTGTAAAGTGCTACACAATCAAAAGGCACTATATAAAAACCTGTTAATAATAATAAAAAAATTATAATAAGTTAAAGATAAATGCTGCAATAAGTTTATGTTTATAATGTACTCATCATGGACCTGATCTTCATTTCCAATTTCCCCCACGTTTCAGTGTGCTTAGATCACATTTAATTGGCAATCATGTTTGTGCACAAAAAAAAAGGAAAAAGAAAAAAAAAAATTTTTTTTTTTTTTTGGGGTGAGGGGGGGGCGGTCCGCCTAGGGCCTCGCAAACCCTAGGGCCGCCTCTGCTGCTACACAATCAAAAAGCACTATATAAAAACCTGTTAATAATAATAAAAAAATGATAATAAGTTAAAGATAAATGCTGCAATAAGTTTATGTTTATAATGTACTCATCATGGACCTGATCTTCATTTCCAATTTCCCCCACAGTTCAGTGTGCTTAGATCACATTTAATTGGCAATCATGTTTGTGCACACATCCATGCTACACAAATACAACCAAATTTTATTTAAGTCAGCATTTCCTGACTTAAATAAAATGATACATTTGACGCGTTTTATCTGACGGGCTGGGTTGTAATCACAAATGGGCAGAACTTTTCTGCATTCTGTGCATTCCAATCCAGACTTCCGTATTTTCCAAAGTTAATGTAGGCCTTAGATATGGGTTGTTCTTCTTTGCAAGGGAAGTGGTTAGAAGCATGCTAGCAGCCAAATAACAGGTAAAATGTTACTACATGAATGTCAAATGGCAACTCACTGGAATAATACGTTTTTGTGTAAAGAATACATTTCCAATTTATAAATCGGTCCTGTTCTGTCATATACTGTAAATATGTTAATTGGTGTTGTAATCTATATAAGTTGGTGTGAGAAATGTATATTTGATTTTCTAAATAACTGTCCCTTGACTTGATAGACATCCAAGGCTATTTGTTAATGATAATTGTATTTATAAAACCATTTAACAAATTATATAAACAGTGATGAAAAATAATGTTAACATGTTGGATGTTAATGCTCCCTTAAAACATCAGTGATTTTATGTATAAAATCATCCTCTAAAAGCTTCAGTCTTCCATCAGGCATATGTGAGCTTTAATCACTAACTGGCATAGATAAAGAGTGGGCTAACAACTTGTTTGTTTTTTTTTAACACATAATAATCACATAGGTTCAAGTCATCATTTTATTGAAAAATATTAAATTTAAGTTAAACTTTTAATTTAAGTTATTTTAAAAATAAATAATAAAAAAGTTATAGTTTCTGGAGAAACAGGAGATTATTGTTAAACTATATATAGAAATATATATATAAATACTAACTACTTGCTGAGGTAGTAAAGAGTAGATACAGATGCAAGGAAGAGGCAGCACCCTCAAGTTCCAAATGAATTTTCAGTCTTTATTGGCGTATATCGAACTTTCATCAGGGTAACAAACTAATAAATAAATAAAAAACAGGTATATATAAGATTAACAATCCAGTACCTTACCTGCACCTGTGTGTTACCCACATGAGTCACAGCCCATTCCTAGCAGGTAAAGTCATGTCATCCAGAAAACAATCGAAAGTGCCCGTCGGGCATCTGCATGGTAACCCAGGAAACCTGGTGACTGACATCATGCGGCGTGTGCCGTAAGGCCGATGGTGTTGCTAGGTAACCATAGCAATAACCGTAGAGACAGGTGGCTCAAGAGGGAGAGCCATGACATTGTGCATGAAAGTAAATGTACATTAAAACAAGGAGTAAATCCAAATTAACAGAAGAGAGATCTATGCTCAATATAGTAGAGAGCATACTTAGAGTTAATGCACCAACAGTGTCCCTTGCACTACATCTAAATCAACGCATTGCCACAAACATTGGGATAGTAATAGCCATTGGGCCGGATCCAGAACTACGTCCGCCTTTCATAGACGGACGTAGTTCAATAAACAGTAACTACTGCGCATGCGTAGTAGCTATTGTACGTAATCTGCGTATCGTTTCGATAAGTAGATTGCGTATATGCGGTCTAAAAGACCTTAAACAGGAATGGGAACACATCAACAGTAATTAAATCTCCTCCAATATGCAACAAAATACATCTCTATTAGAAGATAGTGGGCAATATGCAGTCTAAAAGAACCGATACACAGATTACGTACAATAGCTACTATGCATGCGCAGTAGCTACTGTTTATTGAACTACGTCCGTCTATTGATGTCGGACGTAGTTTTGGATCCGGCCCATTATCACTATAATAAAGTCTAATAGTGTCTCATAGCTGGCACTTCAAGAATCTCAGTATAATTATCATTTTCAAATTAGTCCTCTGGTCGCTACTGAGTTCATTAAGTGAATCCATTTAGCTTCCAATTACAGAAGCTTTTTGTTGCATCTCTTGAGGCAATAAGGACATGATCAATCATCCTGTATTTTAAACTGGATAAAGGGGGGTTGTTCTCCAAAAAATGTTTAGGCAATGGTTGATCGGTATGGCCGTGTTGTAAAGCCAGTCTAATACTGGATCTGTGAACATTCATTCGTTCCTTGAAAGGTTTGCCTGTATAGACCAGAATGCAGGGACAGATCAACATATAGACCACAAAGGCAGTAGCGCATGTTAAGGCAAACTTAATCTGAAACTTCTTGCCCATCCTAGGATGAAAGAAAGTATGTGCTGTTACTAAATACCAGCGGGTAATACAATTTGCAACACTAATAACATCCAGGGGGTCTATTAAACCGTAACAGTGATTGATCAGTAAGCCCTGAAATGTAAGTTTTTACTACTATATCATATCTATTTCATCTCCTGATGTAACTTGGCATCACCCTTTTGTTCCTGAGGTCTGGTAATGCTGGGTCTATCAACACTATCAGCCATAAGAACCAAATTGCTCGATTAGTAAAGTACTCAACTGATTATAATGATTGACCCATGGAATCGTTGAATTGTGGACATCTATGTGTGTTTTAAATAATAACATGTTACAAGGAGGCTAATGCTTCTTGCATCAATTTATCCAGAAAATTGGGGTCATATCCCCTTATCAAATATTTCTCTTTCCTTTCTTGTAATTGTGTCATCCTCATCTGTGTGTTTATGTTTATTCTACATACTTAAAAATTGTGAGTATGGAAGTCCAGCTTCTAAGGATCTGGGATGATCACTAGAATGAAGCAATAGTGTATTCCAATCTATACTCTTTTGAAAAATCGAAGTTTCCAATGACCCATCATGTAACGTGATCTAAACGTCAAGATAATTCACTTGCTGCTTTTACGTTTAACACAGAAAGGCATGATTTGCTAATAGACTTTAAAGCTGGCCACACACAAGAATGATTGTTTGTCTCAGCAGGCAGTATCTGGTAATTGGGACCATTTTTCTGCTAGTAAAGATCCTAATAGTGGCCCTATACACTATGCAATTATTTGGTTAAACATAGATGATAAAATGAAACAGAATGTGAGCTGCAATATATATTACTGCACAGTCCTTTCAAAGCAAAGAATCCATTAATAATAATAATCTAAAAGTACATCAAGAGTATATAATCACATAATGTAAATCCTAAGGGTTACAGCTTCGATCAGTGATTAGTTCAAAGGTCCACAGTCCAGAAATAGGAGGTCCTTTTTCAACTGCTGGTTTATGCCACCGTTTAAGTGTTTTGATAAAATGTCATTTGATAAGCCAATCCATAACACACAGTAATGGTCCCACAGATAAATCCAGTCAGTATGCCTCCCATAGTTTTTCACATTAGTTTAAAGTAAGTAAAAAAAAAAAGCTGCTATTTTCAGCAATTGCTAGCATTTGAGTGTCTTAATTAACTATTAGTATACCCTTATATAAATATTTTAGAACTTATTCCAAATATATTCCAGGTTGTTTATCATATGTAAAAAAATCTGAAATGCCCACACACTATACAATATTGTCAAACTGAGGACAAGATCAATAAGAATTTCTGAATGTTCAGATTATTGGACTCTATCCTTTCTAGTCTAATTATTGGATGTTTGTCAAATCCATTTGCACTACACACTACTTTATGTAATGCTTGTGTCTATGGGGCTGATTCAGAGTTGCACTTCCACCTTTTTTTTAGGTGCAAGTGTAGACCTGAGCAATATCATGTTGAATTGCAAGGGGGGGCAGCTTTAAATTGTAAAACCAGAAATAAAATTAGGAGGTGAAGTTTCTTAGCTCAACTCTCTTTTATAGAATAAACATAAAACTATGCAGTATTTTAGTTCTATGTGTAAAAGTAATGTATTTTCCCTGCATGCAACATTTTTTAAATGAATTAACACCTTTTACTTTGAAAAATGGTTTAGCTGAGCTGTACACTTCCACCTAAAAAAAGGTGGAAGTGCATCTCTGAATCAGCCCCTATACCTACACAAATGAGTACATCGGGGAACATCACAAAGTAAAAAAATGAAGGTGGGGGTGTATATCTAAAAAAAATAAATCATAATTAAATCAATCAGGACATCAATCAAAATAATACTAATAATACTACTACTACTACTACTAATAATAATAAACAAGACATGGCCTGGCACTCTAGCCATTACTCAGTTACTAATCATGAACTTCTATTTTTAAAATAAAAATCAGAGAATTAGTTACAAATATCTGCATATATGTGATAAGCTGTTCGCCACTTACTCTTATATATATAGTCTCATTGAATTGAATTTACATTTTTAATGAAAGTATCTTATAAATTCCATAACATAAGTTATAAAATATAAATTTATATTTATATCAAACCAATGTTATAAATGGATTAGAGTAAATAATTTAATATAAAATGCCAAGCAAACATGTGTAACTAAAATCCTAAAAGTTGGAGGAAGAAACAGGGGGATACTTAAACCACTAAAAAAAATAATAAAACAGGAATTAAATAAAATGATATAAAATGGTCTTAAATGTCATTTGTTCCTATCTTGAGAAAAGGTACTCAATCCATAATATCTAAAAATTGCCAGTCTTCCAAAATTATATATTTTTATTTATTAAAATATGCTCATAAATGGATAAAAAAACATATTTTCATGGAGATACCTCATAAAGGTAAATATATATATATCTGAATCCTTTCTGCAGTACTAGGTATTCCCTTGTGATCCCCCAACCAGGTACAGCCCAGCCTTTCCCAGATTAGCTTCTAAGATCGGATAGGTTTAGGTGTTTCCGGGTAAGTATGACCATAGTTTTCAAATTATACATACTTAGGTCTCAGAGGGATCTTCCTGGAAGGACCAGACTCAGTCTAAAAAAATATTTTAATTAAAAATTAATGTTTAAGCCCAAGGGAGAGAGGGATTTAAGAAGGTTTATCCATCTCATCTCCGCTTGGGCTAGTCTGGTCTCTATGTCATTTTTTTCTCAAATTAGGTAAAATGTTCTGGATTTCTAAACATCAATAAATGGATAAGCTATAATATTTATGATTTTCTTTAAAATGACAGGAGAGGGAGTGATAGGTTTTCCACTTAGATATATTATAGAGATGTTCACCAAATCAGATCTTTAACTATTTAGAAGCTTTTCCGATATATATATATTTTTTAAGTGCATTCAATAAGATAGATCGTATAATTGGTATGGCAGGTAATAAAATCATCAATATTATACCCCTAACTTCAAAGAATGGAATCTTACTGGGGCCTCTCACAATTTTGCACATTTTGCAAATACCACATATGTGGAAATCCTTAGTATTAATTGCTTTTTTTTATAGATAAATCTTGGGACGTTCGGAAGAATAGTTTATAAAATTGGGTTCCTCAATAAGATATGCCTATTTCTTTTTATAATGACCTCTATCTTCCTATACTGTTGATTAAATTGGTTATGAAGCCCATATCGAAGCCTTTAATTTTCTTAATTGATTCTCTTTTTCTTTAGCTGGATAATAAATCCATTTGTTTTAATTTGCCTGTTTCTTTTGTGATTTCTGTCAAATCAGATGTAGAATATCCTTTATCTGAAAAAAAACACTTTTTATTACATTTTTTGCCTGAATTTTTGCCTGAATTTTTTTTATATATTCCATCTTCCGTACAATTTCTACATAATCGTTTGAATTGACCTAATGGTATGCTCTTAATGCAATTATTGTGATGTCTACTACTCTTAACATTGCATGAATTGGTGTCGGTAGGCTTGTTATATGTATAGGTAAGAATTCTTCCTTCATTATAATAAATACTAATATCAAATGTTAACTTAATATTTAAAACATTCTAATTTAAAAAAATACAAAAATCATTCTAATCTTCCCTACTTTCTCTTTAAATAAATAAAATGTCTTCATTGAATAGCTACTAGGACACCCGATTTCCCCCATACTTATGACTATTCCAAACTGAACTTTCCTGCCATTGGCCCATAAAAAGGTTGACATAGCTGTGGGTAAATCTGGTACCCATGGTGGTCCCTTGGATTTGTAGATAAAATTAACTGTTAACATTAAAATAATTATTAGTTAAAATAATTAAAATTTCCTTTATATTAACTCTTCATTAGTATCTCCTCGATCTCCCTTATATCATCGGTGTGTATAATGATAGTATTCAGGGATGTTACATCAGAAGTTGCTAAATAATAATCGTTCTGCCAGTTAATAGTAGATTATTTCTCAAAAACTTCTCCCATGTCCTTTATATATGATTTATTTTTTAAAACCAGGGGTTGGAGATTATAATTTATAAATTTAGATAGATTTTAAGTAATAGAGTTAACAGGTTTTTATATAGCGCTATCGAATTGCACAGCGCTTTACAGAGAATATTTCACATTCACATCAGTCCCTGCCCCACTGGAGCTACATTCTAAGCAGGGCCAGTGCTAGGGTGTTCGGCTCCCCCCTGCAAACTTTAAATTTGCACCTACCTGTTTAATAATTTATCATTATAGTTACTAGAGTATAGTATCCTTGGACCTGATTCAAGCTCAGGTCCTATGTAAGCATCATAAAACACAACCTTATAACCATAATAAAATAAAGCAAATCATAGCCGCTACTATACAATACAGGCAGCATCCTAGTCTCCACTATACAATACAGACAACATCATAGTCTCCACTATACAATTCCCATTTTATCCTAAAAACTGTAACACAATACAGACTATGGGCCAGATTCAATTGCCGGCGGTATTTTAAAAAATATTGCGTCAGAAAAAATACGACGCCTTCGCCGGCAATTGAACGATAAAAATTTGGCGATTCAATTTTTTTTACCGCTGCGCAAAAAGAGGCAGGCAGCGAAGGGAAAATTTAACGGGAAAAAAAAACTAAACTTTTTTAAACGTCGCCAATCACATTCTGCTAGCAGGAAATGCCCGGCGCTAATGACAGGTTATTGGCCAGTGTCTGAAATATCGTGAGAACGACTCGTAGATTCACAGCACAGGTTGTCTGTGACTGAACTAGGCATATTTGACATCTGTTTCCTTGTTGTATACTTTATTACTCTATGACTTTTGTAAATTATTAGATTCTATTTGCAGAATATGTTAGACCCACATTGGTGTTTTTAATAGTAAAATAAACCTAGGCTATATCCAATGTGATTTAAATGTGGTTAGACCTGTGACTGATTTCTGTAATCACTTTTAGCTTTAATAAACAGCCACCAAAATGTTTCACTATTCTGCTCAATTCTTATGCCACATGTAATAACTGAGGAACTTCTATTATGAGTATTACATTATGAACTATTACATGCGAAACAGATTACCTTGAGCTCTGGCTATTTTTTTCTGCATGCAGTTTTGGTCAGCTTTAATTGCCACTATTGTGGAGCCCCTTCAGTTGGATTTGTTGATGTGCATTCATGTTTACTTATGATATTTACTTTTTAGTTGTTAGTAGAAACAGAGAATATTTGTAATGAATTTTCTTTCTTAGTGCTGAATTACAAGAAAACAGGACTGACAAACCGACAACCCACTGTATGGACCTTTAGAATGCACACCAAACATCCGCTAAATGTTAAAAAAATATTTTTATTGAAGACATTTAAAATGTAAATAGTAATGCAAAACGAATATTGAACATGTCAGATCCAAATGAAGATAAACATTCAACATTGATGGTGAAAACCATATCAAGAAAACACAGCTACACAGGCAGATAACATAGAAAAAATCACTGGTAATGACACCATATGCAAAAGAGCAGAGCAGGAGGGTGGACAGCCCAAACTGACTAATGGCTGGAACCTGTCCCTAGTGTACAGCTAGCGGCCTCACGGCCAGCGCTTCCCCCCGTTCCGGGTCCGTATCTGGCCCTATACTCCCTACCGACTGTCCAGCTGGCACAGGATCTGAAGCTGAGTCCCGGTGCACACGGGAACCCAAGTGATGCACGTAGATTTCTGACGCGCGTTTCGTTACAGGATCTTTTTCAAAGAAGAATTGATGCAAGTATTCCCCATAATGTGCCCCCAGCCCCCCCAGTATTCCCCATAATGTGCCTCCTGCCTCTCCCCTTTTCACTTACCTCTTTCCTTAATCCTTCGCGGCACTCTTTCTGTATACCGGAAGCGCTCAAACTTTATAAGCTGCTGTAGCTATGAGCGATGCTCTGTAACTACTGCAGTAGCTCATACAGGAACAACCTGTATGTGCGCTGCCAATCTTTATAGCTGGGAGCAGGGGGATGCCCGACGCCAGTGGCATCACTAGAGTTGGCATCACCCGGTGCGAAAACTAATGGTGTCACCCCCTCAAGGACCTCCTTCTATAAAACACCTTAGTAGTATTTTTTTATACTGTTACTAATAAATCATAATTCCGATATAATATTCAATGTAATGGCTATAGTAATGAAATACAGTAGCAAAATAAAAATTAAATTTTTAAATAACAATATCATAGGGACAGCCTAAATGTATTTACATTTACATAGTTTAAAGTGTCTCCAGACATCACTGCAGCCCCAACCATCTTATAACCTCTCCTTGTATTTCACAACTATCACTGCAGCCCCCCTTGTATGTCCCAGCCATCATTGTAACAACCTTGTATGTTCCACAATTTTTTAAATGACGGACATAGCAATCAACGGATGTACCAAGCGTCGATTAGTAAAATATTTAGTATAAAATATATAGGATAAGGTATTTGCCACATTAAAATATAGGATAATGTATTTTCCTCATTAGAATAAAGGAAAAGGTATTTGCCCCGTTAGAATATAGGATAATGTATTTGCACCGTTAGAATGGGGGTGAATGTATTTGGCCCATTAGATTATAATAAATGCAAGTTGCCCAGCTACACTGTAATAATAGTAAGTTTCATCGTTAGCAGTATATTAATATATTTTAGTCACAATAGCAGCCCTTCTGAAATATAAATGCACGTTTATTGATTAAGGTGTACTATGTTTTAATTGAAAATGATTAAATAAATGTTCGTACTCACATTTTTAAAGTCATCAATCTTGGGAGACTTGCTAGAAGAAATGGGCATCTTGATTGACGTTTCCTTCTTCTTGTTCGGAGTGATGCTGGTGGTCGGTCCTGCTCTTTTGGGGTTCCGTTGCTAATGATCCTTCAGTCAATAGAGGTCCCCCTTATAAAGACTCTATGATGTCATATGGCGATAGAGGTCCCCCCATACAGCGATGGCTGGAGATGTATAATCGCAGAAAAAAGACAACTTTAGGCAATGAGGCCCTTAATGGTGCTTAAATTATCCATTCTATATTATACCTCTAATAAGGTTTTATAACAGGGGCAATAGAAAGGCCTATTATGGGGGATAATTTCAACACAATTAAGAATTAATAAGAGCTTATTTAACAAATATAACTCTACTGTCAGGGATAAATCGAGTACAATTATGAAATTCAATGTATGGTATGACAGAGGGCGTAAGTGCTAATATATGTGACCTATTCAGACTATTCAAGATACCAAAAAGCAGAAAATAACGTCATTTTGTTGGATGCACTCATTTTTATATCACATAAAAACATTTCATCCATATTAATATTTATTAGAATTCATGATTCAGCAAAGATAAAAAAAGGCTAAATATTAAAAAATTAAGAAATGTGAAACAGAATATTAGTATTAAAAACAATGCTCCAGTTTACTCTCTTATATTGGAACATCGGGATTCTTTCTGATAAAGAAATTCAAATTAATATTCATGAATATAATTAAACAGTGGCAAGAACACAAAAATTATTACAGAAATATAAATATATAATCAATATTAATATTAATTAATAATTGGAATCTCTCTCAGAATGAATTCTATAGTTCTGATATAAGAGTGTGATACAGTTTAGTCTTTTCTTTTTTTCTTACTTCATTTTTACATATTTTGCATTTTTACGTTGTAACATTTTTAAATATTTTGCCTATTTTGTCATTAAATCATGAATTGTAATAAATATTAATATGGATGTAGTGTATTTATGTGATATACTGTATAAATGAGTGCAACCTCTGTATGTCTCTAGTCACATTTTCTTCCCCTGTAACAATACACCCTGCCCCCTTTTCCCCCTATATCTATATTACAGTAATAGTTACTTATTATTCCTATGTGCAGTGTTTTCCTATGTATTTGTACAATGTTATGGAGGACATTGGCAAGTGACAGATTTTCTACTTACCTTACTCTCTCTGAAGCCCAATCCTCTCAACCTGTCACAGATCAGCAGCTGCAGTCTTTCACGGTCAAGCAGCCTGCCCTGCACTGTGTACCATGTGACTGTCAATGATTTTTTTTGTTTTTAAAGTTGTATTTTTAATGCTAATTTTATTTAAATATGTTAATGAGAAAAAGCAAAAATAATATTTACTTTCAGAATCATAATCAGCTTGTTTAGTTACGTATCGGCCGATTCACAGTTAATAAAGTCTGCACGTACCTAAATATATGCATAGCAAAAACCTACATCCTTACGTAGCACTCCCGGCACAGGGGGAGTGTTTAATGAAGGTGTTTATTTTCTCTGAATCAGTATTGCATATTTTTCACATGCATATATTAGGTAAGTTTGCAAATTTAGTCTTAACTGTAAACATGGTCCTAAGTTCCCTAACACACACATATAGTAGGGTTAATTTATTCAGCAGCCAATAACCTACCAGCATGTTATTTGGAGTGTGAGAGGAAACCAAAGCACCCGGAGGAAACCCACGCAGACACGAGGAGAACATGCAAACTGCACACATATAAGGCCTTGTCTGGGAATCAAGCTCATAATCTCAGAACCTAGACACAAGTGCTACTCACTGCGCCACCATGCTACTCACTGCGCCACCATGCTACTTACTGCGCCACCATGTGAATTTTTTAATTATCTGTTACTTTTTATCTTAGGAACTTTCTAATTATCTATGTAAAACATTTTTTGCAATTCATGTCTATAGAAAATTCTATAATTATAATCTTAATTTAGGGTCTTTGGACTGGATTCACACTTACGTGTGTGATCTGTAGATGCAGATACACATGTATTTGCACCTACTTCTCCGGTCCCCTCCCCCCGCAGTGCCCATGTTTTTAGGTGCCTAATGGCACTTACGAATGCCATAGGCAAGATTGTCTCCTTAAGAGACAATCTTCAGCCCTCCCTTCCAGCCTAATATACATCCCTCCACCCACCCACTTTACCTAATTATTCCCGGAGGCTGCCGTGGAAAGCCCCCTTTCCTAAAAAGCTGCATGCATAAGGGCTACATAGATTGCGTAGTCAGACGCATTCCCAGTTTAAAAAAATCTTGAAATTACACACATAAAAAGTCTCTGGGCCTCCATCCCATCATCTTATTTGGGGAGAGGACATGAATTGAATACCACTATCGCTATCAACCTAGTGTTACAGGCCACCACAGCAAGCGGGCGGGCATGTAGCATACTCATTGCCTAGCCTCCCCCGCTGTCACGTTCCTGTACATGCCGAACTCGACATGTAAACAATGAACACGTGGAGCTCTGCCGCAGCTTTGTTCAGGCACGTGCTCCAACTCCCATCTTCCTCCTGTCATTAGACATTTTCCCATGCACAGGGGAACATCCTATCAGATGTGCTGCAGTTTGCCTGCTGGCCAATCAGTGGTCAGTAGCCTTTATATTAGACCGGCTCTGTCACCATTACAGGGCTGATTATAGCGTCTGTACTCCAGTCCCTTGACCTGTTGCCTTGCCTGTACCTTGTGCTCTTTTGCCAAGTGTCAGTGATCTCTGAGTGCCCCATCTTGTACCTGCCTTAGTCCTTGCTGTGTCCCTCCAGTGTTTCTCTCTCTGTCTTCCTGGTGTTCACCCCTCTCCCATTTTACCCTGCCTGCAACTGTGTGCCTGTTTGTGTTACCCCCTTGGGGGTCCCTCCTGGTAGTGTGAGTGCTGTGTGAGCCCTTGTCGTCCAGTCCGTCTCTTGTCCAGCTCAGTAGTACTGCTACCATCTTCTGTCCTAGTTCTGTGTTCATTGTTGTCCGTCACAGGTCAGTGTCTTCTGACTCTGTCTTTTCCTGCTTTCTACTTTATCTTAACTTTTCTCTTCTTTACTCCATCTTGGTCTTCATTCTTCTTGTCCCGGGTGTTGCCTCCAGGAGCCGCGACCTGCTAGGTGTTCTGCAGCCTAGACTATCCCCACAATTAGGGGAACCCAGGCCCTAGTTAGACTCCGTACCCTGGTTGTGTCATCCATTTTTGTAACACCTAGTACAGTATATCCGTATCATGATGAAATGCCAAGATCCAGTAAACATGTCCCTTGCAAAAGGTTTCCAAAATTCCTTTATTGATGCTTTGATGGTATAATTTTGTACAGTATATAGTTAATGACTAAATCGCATATTCTTTTCATTTCAATTCTAAAATATAAGCTCTAGAAATGTGCTCTAGAAGGTTCTACACTTCACACTGGAAAGGTAAATGCATATGCCACACATATACCATGCAAACAACACGGAGTCCCCATAATGTAGTGTTGATAATTGGAAGTCGAAGTTTGTCAGTGCAATTGATGTTCTTGCGAGAAACAGAACAATGGTCCGGATCCAGAACTACGTCCGTCTTCCATAGACGGACGTAGTTCAATAAACAGTAGCTACTGCGCATGCGTAGTAGCTATTGTACGTAACCTGCGTATCGTTTCAATACGTAGATTGCGTATATGCGGTCTTTTAGACCGCATATACGCAA
>WWET01002732.1:66725-79818 GCA_011038615.1 Limnodynastes dumerilii | reverse complement strand
AATCGCACGCAAGCACTTAAGATCTTAAGTGCTGCGAATCTTTAAGATCTGAAGGATTTGCATGGGTGGGGGGGGGGGAGGCAGGGAAATGAGGGAAAGGGGGCGCGGGCTGACACTTAGGATCTTAAATAAACGCTACTACGTCACTTAAGATCTCAACTGAGAGCGCAGAGTTAGGGTTAGGGTGGTCTAACTTAAGTGCTGCGAAAGTTTAAGATCTTAAGGATTTGCATGGAAATGGGTGGGGGGAGGCAGGGAAATGAGGGAAAGTGGGCGCGGGCTGACACTTAGGATCTTAAATAAACGCTACTACGTCACTTAAGATCTCAACTGAGAGCGCAGAGTTAGGGTTAGTCAATGGTGGTCTAACTTTAAGATCCACCGCTGTTTGCAAGGGGAGTGACTGTTTTTGCAGTGGGCTGTAACCTGCTAAGATCTTAACTAAGGTGCCTATATTTGCGATCTTTTCGCAATCGCATCTCTGAATCAGCCCCATAGTGCTGTATACCCAGACAGAGGGAGAGAGGACACAGCGCTGCAGCCTGGCTCTGCAGCGCTCTGCCCTCTCTCCTTCTGTGTTAAATGTCTATCCAGTAGTCATTTTACATAGAGGGATAGAGGGCAGAGCACTAGGTACCTCCAAAAATCACAGCTAGGGTCCGATTATCATTTAGGAATTCCAAAAGATGCGCTAATCGGGCCCTAGCGTTTTTGGATGGTTTTATCGCCGTTTGAAAAAAAATCTGCACCATACACTAGAGCGATATTTGGCCCAATCCACGATAATTGTGCATTTGGGCCGATAATCGCTCTAGTGTGTGGCCAGCTTTAGCGTCCTCTTGGAGGAAAGTCCCTGGTCAGGATCTTGATCTACGTTGCTTCCATCTACCCTTCAGGCTTTCGATTTGCATACCTCTGTCTGTGTGTCTGACTTAGCGTCCTCTTGGAGGAAAGTGCCTGGTCAGAACTGATAGTTCCAACTAACTATTTTTTCTCTATTTAAACTGTCAGCCTACTGCAAACACCACTTTCTAAAGTCAGGCATAAATCTGCCTGGATTGGCTGTTACAAGGTTGCTAATACTACCTTCAGACTGCTAATAATAATAAGGCTAATTGCTACCTGTATCTACAACTGGTTACTTTATACTCTTATCCAGCTTGAAATCCACGGCTATTCAACTTCTAAATTATTTGTGTTGATGTTATATGTTATTTTTTATGATTGTTTTTATATCTAATTTTAAAACATTAAATTGTATTTGCACTACTGAGGTTGTGTGTCATTTACCTCTAGAGCAGAACATACCTTTCTTGTTTTTGACAGTTAGGGGAAGATTGGGAATTTGAAGTGCCCTGGAAAAAAATAAGCTATATGTGGGCGTGATCAATTTTAGACTGGACTAACAAAATAGTAAGCATGATTAATACAGTCAAATCCATCATCAACTGACAGTATATCACAGTGCAATAATAAGTACTACTACACTGCTCCACCTACTTCTCCATCACTCAGAGTCTCCAGGCCTCTGTCGCCTAGAGACCAACTTTGCTCTCAGCTCACCCACTGATTCAGGCCCCCTGACATGCCTCAGTCCACGTAATAATAGCACTTTTCCCCTCAGTATAACATTGCAGTAGTACAAACATTGCCCATTGTCCAGTTTTAAAACTCTTTGCTGATACTGACACCAATTACAATATAACATTTCCAGGCATTGATTGCTATGATGATAGAATAACTAACAAAAAAAAGAAAGATAAAGAAAATATATAATATTTTCTTAATAAATGATTATTTTATTAGAGATAAAACCTATGAAATGAACTGACATTAATATGGCCTTAAAATTTCACAAGGTCAAAAAGCTAGAATAATATGTCAAACGTTGTGCCCAGGATTCACCGTCTAAGCTGCCATGTTATATAACAAGCTGTCACAATCTATCATCTTGTACTGGATCTGTGTTACATTTGTTGAGCTCTTTTTTCAGAATGTTTACAAACTTTCACACTTCTATCATTTAAGTTAGCAATAATTCAAAATGCTGTATCTGCTGAAACCTCTCTCATTACATTGTGTACTGTAACTTTTGTGCTTGTAATTTTAATAACTTTATGCTTCTCAATGTGCAGAACTTTATATATCTCCCAATATGTAAAGAAATGTATCAAAGTCAAACACGCAGGGGTATATTTACTGAAGTCGATTTTATCAAAATCCCCTAAAGTCCCGGGACTTAATCATCGATTTTGTCATCGTGGTATTCACTAAAGCCAAGTCCCGGGACTTTAGGGTTTGACAAAATTGACAAGGCAAACATTGCTGCACAAAAATTGTCCAGCTGTTTGCCTTGTTAAACATAGGGGTCGCCAGATTTATTAAAGTCGATTTATCCAAATCGCCTTTAGTTCGCCGTGAAAGCCCCCCCCCCAAAAAAATGCCTTCTGTGTGTGGTGCTTTTATTTAAAGTAACACACACTTTGGTTCAAAAACACATGTCAATATAATTGACATGTGTTTTTCTATGTAAAAATGACAAGCGCATCATGCTTGTAACTCTTAGCATGCATGCGCTGATAGAACTACAAGGCACAGCATTGCTGTGCCCTATAGTAACATCAGCGTCAGCATATGAAGGGTTATAAGCATGCTGCGCTGTGCCCGCTGTAAAAAATAAAAAACAGAGCAAAAATAACCCACACAATAATTACAGTATCACACATAAGTTATTGAAAAATACATTCCTAATTCAGTATGTGTCCCCCTTACATGTTAAAAATAAACAGGTGGCCACTCTGTTTAATTCAAAGCTATGGCCACTCTGTTTAATTCAAAGCTATGTGTGCTGTTCTGTGTGTTTTAAAAATAAATAAAAAATATTTAGGACTCACCGTTCTGCAGTCATCTATCTTGGGATGACTTCCATGGAGTTCTTAATGATCTTAAAGTCCGGACAAAGTTGCTAAAAGAACGGTCCAGTTGATTGCAGAAGTCTTGAGACTTGATTGGAGTCCGTCTTTCCAGTGTTCTTTCTGTTGTCACGATGACAGGTTCCTTCCACGTCATAGGTGCCGATGGTAATGAGGTTTCAGACGCTAGAGGTCCCCTTTTATAGTTTTAATGACATCAGGGGGACCTCTAGCGTTTAAGACGCTAGAAGTCCCCCTTTTAATTATTCATCGCCAGCCAAATGCAACATTTGTAAATATACCCCACAGAGTCAAATTACATTTTTTTTTTTTTTTTTTTAAACAACATTTTTTATTCCCAAAGTCCAAGTTATGTTCCACAATATTGAATAGTTTCCGATGTGATTGTGTCTAGATCAGATGAGATTCAGTAAGGCAAGTCACATTTGGCAGCACAGGCAGCAATCCACCCAGCTCGGCGGAGCTAGGGATCTCAATGGCTTGTAAGCCGGGCCTCAGGAACTGGTGTATTGTGCTCAACTGGTTTCCTCTCACTGGTATCGGGGGTAAGGTGCTATGGGGTCCGCAGCACAGCACGATACCTCTGGTTAGGGTGGCCACAGGAAGGTAATCCCAAAGTCCAAGTTATGTTCCACAATATTGAATAGTTTCCGATGTGATTGTGTCTAGATCAGATGAGATTCAGTAAGGCAAGTCACATTTGGCAGCACAGGCAGCAATCCACCCAGCTCGGCGGAGCTAGGGATCTCAATGGCTTGTAAGCCGGGCCTCAGGAACTGGTGTATTGTGCTCAACTGGTTTCCTCTCACTGGTATCGGGGGTAAGGTGCTATGGGGTCCGCAGCACAGCACGATACCTCTGGTTAGGGTGGCCACAGGAAGGTAATCCCAAAGTCCAAGTTATGTTCCACAATATTGAATAGTTTCCGATGTGATTGTGTCTAGATCAGATGAGATTCAGTAAGGCAAGTCACATTTGGCAGCACAGGCAGCAATCCACCCAGCTCGGCGGAGCTAGGGATCTCAATGGCTTGTAAGCCGGGCCTCAGGAACTGGTGTATTGTGCTCAACTGGTTTCCTCTCACTGGTATCGGGGGTAAGGTGCTATGGGGTCCGCAGCACAGCACGATACCTCTGGTTAGGGTGGCCACAGGAAGGTAATCCCAAAGTCCAAGTTATGTTCCACAATATTGAATAGTTTCCGATGTGATTGTGTCTAGATCAGATGAGATTCAGTAAGGCAAGTCACATTTGGCAGCACAGGCAGCAATCCACCCAGCTCGGCGGAGCTAGGGATCTCAATGGCTTGTAAGCCGGGCCTCAGGAACTGGTGTATTGTGCTCAACTGGTTTCCTCTCACTGGTATCGGGGGTAAGGTGCTATGGGGTCCGCAGCACAGCACGATACCTCTGGTTAGGGTGGCCACAGGAAGGTAATCCCAAAGTCCAAGTTATGTTCCACAATATTGAATAGTTTCCGATGTGATTGTGTCTAGATCAGATGAGATTCAGTAAGGCAAGTCACATTTGGCAGCACAGGCAGCAATCCACCCAGCTCGGCGGAGCTAGGGATCTCAATGGCTTGTAAGCCGGGCCTCAGGAACTGGTGTATTGTGCTCAACTGGTTTCCTCTCACTGGTATCGGGGGTAAGGTGCTATGGGGTCCGCAGCACAGCACGATACCTCTGGTTAGGGTGGCCACAGGAAGGTAATCCCAAAGTCCAAGTTATGTTCCACAATATTGAATAGTTTCCGATGTGATTGTGTCTAGATCAGATGAGATTCAGTAAGGCAAGTCACATTTGGCAGCACAGGCAGCAATCCACCCAGCTCGGCGGAGCTAGGGATCTCAATGGCTTGTAAGCCGGGCCTCAGGAACTGGTGTATTGTGCTCAACTGGTTTCCTCTCACTGGTATCGGGGGTAAGGTGCTATGGGGTCCGCAGCACAGCACGATACCTCTGGTTAGGGTGGCCACAGGAAGGTAATCCCAAAGTCCAAGTTATGTTCCACAATATTGAATAGTTTCCGATGTGATTGTGTCTAGATCAGATGAGATTCAGTAAGGCAAGTCACATTTGGCAGCACAGGCAGCAATCCACCCAGCTCGGCGGAGCTAGGGATCTCAATGGCTTGTAAGCCGGGCCTCAGGAACTGGTGTATTGTGCTCAACTGGTTTCCTCTCACTGGTATCGGGGGTAAGGTGCTATGGGGTCCGCAGCACAGCACGATACCTCTGGTTAGGGTGGCCACAGGAAGGTAATCCCAAAGTCCAAGTTATGTTCCACAATATTGAATAGTTTCCGATGTGATTGTGTCTAGATCAGATGAGATTCAGTAAGGCAAGTCACATTTGGCAGCACAGGCAGCAATCCACCCAGCTCGGCGGAGCTAGGGATCTCAATGGCTTGTAAGCCGGGCCTCAGGAACTGGTGTATTGTGCTCAACTGGTTTCCTCTCACTGGTATCGGGGGTAAGGTGCTATGGGGTCCGCAGCACAGCACGATACCTCTGGTTAGGGTGGCCACAGGAAGGTAATCCCAAAGTCCAAGTTATGTTCCACAATATTGAATAGTTTCCGATGTGATTGTGTCTAGATCAGATGAGATTCAGTAAGGCAAGTCACATTTGGCAGCACAGGCAGCAATCCACCCAGCTCGGCGGAGCTAGGGATCTCAATGGCTTGTAAGCCGGGCCTCAGGAACTGGTGTATTGTGCTCAACTGGTTTCCTCTCACTGGTATCGGGGGTAAGGTGCTATGGGGTCCGCAGCACAGCACGATACCTCTGGTTAGGGTGGCCACAGGAAGGTAATCCCAAAGTCCAAGTTATGTTCCACAATATTGAATAGTTTCCGATGTGATTGTGTCTAGATCAGATGAGATTCAGTAAGGCAAGTCACATTTGGCAGCACAGGCAGCAATCCACCCAGCTCGGCGGAGCTAGGGATCTCAATGGCTTGTAAGCCGGGCCTCAGGAACTGGTGTATTGTGCTCAACTGGTTTCCTCTCACTGGTATCGGGGGTAAGGTGCTATGGGGTCCGCAGCACAGCACGATACCTCTGGTTAGGGTGGCCACAGGAAGGTAATCCCAAAGTCCAAGTTATGTTCCACAATATTGAATAGTTTCCGATGTGATTGTGTCTAGATCAGATGAGATTCAGTAAGGCAAGTCACATTTGGCAGCACAGGCAGCAATCCACCCAGCTCGGCGGAGCTAGGGATCTCAATGGCTTGTAAGCCGGGCCTCAGGAACTGGTGTATTGTGCTCAACTGGTTTCCTCTCACTGGTATCGGGGGTAAGGTGCTATGGGGTCCGCAGCACAGCACGATACCTCTGGTTAGGGTGGCCACAGGAAGGTAATCCCAAAGTCCAAGTTATGTTCCACAATATTGAATAGTTTCCGATGTGATTGTGTCTAGATCAGATGAGATTCAGTAAGGCAAGTCACATTTGGCAGCACAGGCAGCAATCCACCCAGCTCGGCGGAGCTAGGGATCTCAATGGCTTGTAAGCCGGGCCTCAGGAACTGGTGTATTGTGCTCAACTGGTTTCCTCTCACTGGTATCGGGGGTAAGGTGCTATGGGGTCCGCAGCACAGCACGATACCTCTGGTTAGGGTGGCCACAGGAAGGTAATCCCAAAGTCCAAGTTATGTTCCACAATATTGAATAGTTTCCGATGTGATTGTGTCTAGATCAGATGAGATTCAGTAAGGCAAGTCACATTTGGCAGCACAGGCAGCAATCCACCCAGCTCGGCGGAGCTAGGGATCTCAATGGCTTGTAAGCCGGGCCTCAGGAACTGGTGTATTGTGCTCAACTGGTTTCCTCTCACTGGTATCGGGGGTAAGGTGCTATGGGGTCCGCAGCACAGCACGATACCTCTGGTTAGGGTGGCCACAGGAAGGTAATCCCAAAGTCCAAGTTATGTTCCACAATATTGAATAGTTTCCGATGTGATTGTGTCTAGATCAGATGAGATTCAGTAAGGCAAGTCACATTTGGCAGCACAGGCAGCAATCCACCCAGCTCGGCGGAGCTAGGGATCTCAATGGCTTGTAAGCCGGGCCTCAGGAACTGGTGTATTGTGCTCAACTGGTTTCCTCTCACTGGTATCGGGGGTAAGGTGCTATGGGGTCCGCAGCACAGCACGATACCTCTGGTTAGGGTGGCCACAGGAAGGTAATCCCAAAGTCCAAGTTATGTTCCACAATATTGAATAGTTTCCGATGTGATTGTGTCTAGATCAGATGAGATTCAGTAAGGCAAGTCACATTTGGCAGCACAGGCAGCAATCCACCCAGCTCGGCGGAGCTAGGGATCTCAATGGCTTGTAAGCCGGGCCTCAGGAACTGGTGTATTGTGCTCAACTGGTTTCCTCTCACTGGTATCGGGGGTAAGGTGCTATGGGGTCCGCAGCACAGCACGATACCTCTGGTTAGGGTGGCCACAGGAAGGTAATCCCAAAGTCCAAGTTATGTTCCACAATATTGAATAGTTTCCGATGTGATTGTGTCTAGATCAGATGAGATTCAGTAAGGCAAGTCACATTTGGCAGCACAGGCAGCAATCCACCCAGCTCGGCGGAGCTAGGGATCTCAATGGCTTGTAAGCCGGGCCTCAGGAACTGGTGTATTGTGCTCAACTGGTTTCCTCTCACTGGTATCGGGGGTAAGGTGCTATGGGGTCCGCAGCACAGCACGATACCTCTGGTTAGGGTGGCCACAGGAAGGTAATCCCAAAGTCCAAGTTATGTTCCACAATATTGAATAGTTTCCGATGTGATTGTGTCTAGATCAGATGAGATTCAGTAAGGCAAGTCACATTTGGCAGCACAGGCAGCAATCCACCCAGCTCGGCGGAGCTAGGGATCTCAATGGCTTGTAAGCCGGGCCTCAGGAACTGGTGTATTGTGCTCAACTGGTTTCCTCTCACTGGTATCGGGGGTAAGGTGCTATGGGGTCCGCAGCACAGCACGATACCTCTGGTTAGGGTGGCCACAGGAAGGTAATCCCAAAGTCCAAGTTATGTTCCACAATATTGAATAGTTTCCGATGTGATTGTGTCTAGATCAGATGAGATTCAGTAAGGCAAGTCACATTTGGCAGCACAGGCAGCAATCCACCCAGCTCGGCGGAGCTAGGGATCTCAATGGCTTGTAAGCCGGGCCTCAGGAACTGGTGTATTGTGCTCAACTGGTTTCCTCTCACTGGTATCGGGGGTAAGGTGCTATGGGGTCCGCAGCACAGCACGATACCTCTGGTTAGGGTGGCCACAGGAAGGTAATCCCAAAGTCCAAGTTATGTTCCACAATATTGAATAGTTTCCGATGTGATTGTGTCTAGATCAGATGAGATTCAGTAAGGCAAGTCACATTTGGCAGCACAGGCAGCAATCCACCCAGCTCGGCGGAGCTAGGGATCTCAATGGCTTGTAAGCCGGGCCTCAGGAACTGGTGTATTGTGCTCAACTGGTTTCCTCTCACTGGTATCGGGGGTAAGGTGCTATGGGGTCCGCAGCACAGCACGATACCTCTGGTTAGGGTGGCCACAGGAAGGTAATCCCAAAGTCCAAGTTATGTTCCACAATATTGAATAGTTTCCGATGTGATTGTGTCTAGATCAGATGAGATTCAGTAAGGCAAGTCACATTTGGCAGCACAGGCAGCAATCCACCCAGCTCGGCGGAGCTAGGGATCTCAATGGCTTGTAAGCCGGGCCTCAGGAACTGGTGTATTGTGCTCAACTGGTTTCCTCTCACTGGTATCGGGGGTAAGGTGCTATGGGGTCCGCAGCACAGCACGATACCTCTGGTTAGGGTGGCCACAGGAAGGTAATCCCAAAGTCCAAGTTATGTTCCACAATATTGAATAGTTTCCGATGTGATTGTGTCTAGATCAGATGAGATTCAGTAAGGCAAGTCACATTTGGCAGCACAGGCAGCAATCCACCCAGCTCGGCGGAGCTAGGGATCTCAATGGCTTGTAAGCCGGGCCTCAGGAACTGGTGTATTGTGCTCAACTGGTTTCCTCTCACTGGTATCGGGGGTAAGGTGCTATGGGGTCCGCAGCACAGCACGATACCTCTGGTTAGGGTGGCCACAGGAAGGTAATCCCAAAGTCCAAGTTATGTTCCACAATATTGAATAGTTTCCGATGTGATTGTGTCTAGATCAGATGAGATTCAGTAAGGCAAGTCACATTTGGCAGCACAGGCAGCAATCCACCCAGCTCGGCGGAGCTAGGGATCTCAATGGCTTGTAAGCCGGGCCTCAGGAACTGGTGTATTGTGCTCAACTGGTTTCCTCTCACTGGTATCGGGGGTAAGGTGCTATGGGGTCCGCAGCACAGCACGATACCTCTGGTTAGGGTGGCCACAGGAAGGTAATCCCAAAGTCCAAGTTATGTTCCACAATATTGAATAGTTTCCGATGTGATTGTGTCTAGATCAGATGAGATTCAGTAAGGCAAGTCACATTTGGCAGCACAGGCAGCAATCCACCCAGCTCGGCGGAGCTAGGGATCTCAATGGCTTGTAAGCCGGGCCTCAGGAACTGGTGTATTGTGCTCAACTGGTTTCCTCTCACTGGTATCGGGGGTAAGGTGCTATGGGGTCCGCAGCACAGCACGATACCTCTGGTTAGGGTGGCCACAGGAAGGTAATCCCAAAGTCCAAGTTATGTTCCACAATATTGAATAGTTTCCGATGTGATTGTGTCTAGATCAGATGAGATTCAGTAAGGCAAGTCACATTTGGCAGCACAGGCAGCAATCCACCCAGCTCGGCGGAGCTAGGGATCTCAATGGCTTGTAAGCCGGGCCTCAGGAACTGGTGTATTGTGCTCAACTGGTTTCCTCTCACTGGTATCGGGGGTAAGGTGCTATGGGGTCCGCAGCACAGCACGATACCTCTGGTTAGGGTGGCCACAGGAAGGTAATCCCAAAGTCCAAGTTATGTTCCACAATATTGAATAGTTTCCGATGTGATTGTGTCTAGATCAGATGAGATTCAGTAAGGCAAGTCACATTTGGCAGCACAGGCAGCAATCCACCCAGCTCGGCGGAGCTAGGGATCTCAATGGCTTGTAAGCCGGGCCTCAGGAACTGGTGTATTGTGCTCAACTGGTTTCCTCTCACTGGTATCGGGGGTAAGGTGCTATGGGGTCCGCAGCACAGCACGATACCTCTGGTTAGGGTGGCCACAGGAAGGTAATCCCAAAGTCCAAGTTATGTTCCACAATATTGAATAGTTTCCGATGTGATTGTGTCTAGATCAGATGAGATTCAGTAACGCAAGTCACATTTGGCAGCACAGGCAGCAATCCACCCAGCTCGGCGGAGCTAGGGATCTCAATGGCTTGTAAGCCGGGCCTCAGGAACTGGTGTATTGTGCTCAACTGGTTTCCTCTCACTGGTATCGGGGGTAAGGTGCTATGGGGTCCGCAGCACAGCACGATACCTCTGGTCAGGGCGGCCACAGGAGGGTAATCCCAAAGTCCAAGTTATGATCCCCTCTAAGTTAGGGGCAGCAAGGAAGTGTATGACACTTTGAAGGGTGATGGAAGTTTAAAGTGTGGCAGTGTGATTGGTATTTCCTTCTTATGCTCTCCGGGCTGTAATGCAGTCTCCTTCCTGTAATCACTTTTCAGCTGCAGCGTGTATGCCTGCAGGGATCACCAACTCTGATGCCCGACTTATATTAGGGTTGCTCCCCGTGGTCAGCTATGTGATTAACAGCTGCAGGAGTGCTGGAGCATTTAACATGGCCACTCCAAGGCCCTCCTTCCCAAAATGATAATGATAGACTTAACTTGCAGAAGTCTATTGGAAAAGTGGGTGCAGTTCCTACAGGCCCAGTTCCCCTAAGATATGAGTGGCTGCTCAAAGAATCAAGGCCAGGATCCACTGTGACGGTGGGGCAGTCTGCACATCCACCTCATTTAATGCTATATCATCACTATAGCAGGGAAAGCAGTTCTCCTACCGTCGCCCTGGGGATCGCGATGCAGCTCTCCCCTCCGTTACCGCTGGATCCAGGATGCAGGAAATCAGCTGGGGGACTCACAAGCGTGTCTCACACGTGGCGCTGCAGTCCTGCAAGATGGCTGCCGTCACTCTGGCCGCGGCTCTTCAAGCCCGACTTCCGACGCTGGTAAATCCCCGGGGAGCCGGCTGATGTCAGCGCTTGCCCGGGGCTATCCCTTGGAGTGTGGGTTAAAGTGCCACCCGCTCGGATGCCTTTAACACTGGGCACTTTGGAGCGGTATTAGGGACCCCACGGGAGCTCTATTAAAAAGTGTCCTGCTTCCTAGGAACGCCCACCGGAAGTCCTACATTTTTTTTTAAATTACAATGAATCTACAGTACTTTGTTTCTATATTTTTCATATAAATTGTAAGCTTGCTAAGCAGAGCCCTTTTACCGCCTTACCCAGACATAGGGAACCTGTGACACTCCAGGGGCCAAATTTACTAAGCTGCGGGAAAGAAAAACTGGAGATGTTATCTATAGCAACCAATAAGACTTTAGCAGATATTTTCTAATATTTAATAGTAAAGCGAGAGCTAGAACCCGATTGGTTGGTATGGGCAACATCTCTTTACTTTTTCGCAGCATAGTAAATCTGAAGTACACACAGCACTCGTAAGTCTCTGCAGCAGACACTATCGTACATTAAGTGTAATTTTATATTCCGTAAGTGCGAGGGTAATGCATTCCCTTCCACCCGTGTCTTAGGGCCGGATTCAGAGCTCCGGGCACATTGCATATCCGCCCGGAGTCTTACGATTTCTGCTACTGCACATGCACAGTCAGTTTCTAACATCATCTTCGTTTCTGGTTGCAACGTAGTTTGCATATACGCGGTCTTTAAGACCGTGTATATGCAGTCTTAAAGCACAAAGCTCTGAATCTGGCCCTTAAACTCTACCTTACCTTTTACGCACACATCACTTTGTGTAATGGGCTACTGCATAATGGAGGATCATTTGTAAGGGCTTAAACAAGCCCATACCATCTGGTTTAAATACCTTCTCCTGCCCACCGTGTACACGCTGTACCGATGGCGGGTCATCACACTCCAATGTCGGAATAGGTTATTGTGCATATACCGGATTTGTTTGTGTTGCATAACTGTCATATTATCGCATGTGCTGCATGTACACGCAGAGGATTGGTTTTACACTTCAGTGTAATTGCACATAAGTATCCTGTTTTTAGGTCCTTAATGGCACTTATAAGTGCCATAGTCTACCTTCTCTTCCCGTGTGTATTTTCCCTCTTAAGCCGGGAAAATACGTGTAAACATTGCCTAACCCTCCCTCTGCCTCAGTTTGAGGAGGCAGTAGATACAGGTAGTGGTGACACTACCACTGAGGCTGGATACCAGAAAGCAATAAGAAATGAAATTGGAGGCTAGACAATGCAGCATCGGTACATTTAAATATACCGGAACTCCCCGTTGTACTAGCTCAGAGTATACATAGGCGGACACAGACAGGCGGATGAGTAACCTTGCAGGGCCATTTAACAACTCTACCTGCATTATTTAAGTTATGTTTAATCCTTTATTCATTGGTTATGTTGATTACATATTTCATAAAACATCTGATTCAGAAAACATCTAACACATAAAACACCTGATTCAGAATTTTAGAGAGCACAAAAAAGTGAGGATTCTTACCCTGTTTTATTGTTCAAGTGTCTGTGGGCCTCAAGTACAGTTTTTGCGATTTTCAGCACATGTGATTGATCTTTTATCACTACACTTGCCTAGAACACATGTATATGCATAAATATGTGCTATGATGAGTTGTTCTTACATGGCATTCTGATGTGGTTCTTGATTGTACGAAAGCAAGTTCCAGAAGATATTCAGTATAAAAATATGTCACTCTAAGTATATTGACTTGCACCAGCTTAGTCCTGTTACATAAGAACACATAACCATTTGTTATGCTTGAAAGTCTTTATAAATATCTTGTGAAAGCATGCTAAAGCATGGTTGCCGACTCTCCCGGAATGTCCGGGAGACTCCCGGAATCCTGGGAGATCTCCCGGACTCCCGGGAGAGGACCCTTTTCTCCCGGAGACAATACAATGTCCGGGAATAGTATTATTCCCGGACACTGTATTGTCACATACACAGTGCCCGGACCGCTGCA
>WWET01002732.1:31690-53733 GCA_011038615.1 Limnodynastes dumerilii | reverse complement strand
ATATATATAGGGAGTTAAACCTGCTAGGCTTGCCGCTGCTTCGCCGTGGGGGGGCCCAAGAAGTTGCTTTACCGGGGCCCAGAATTTCTCTTGGCGGCCCTGTGTATGATATATTGCATACACCTAACTTTTTTAGGTTTTGGTTTTTTTTTTACATTTTTTCTGTAAAAAGATGTTATAAAGCACAACTTGAAAAAATTATATGAAAGCATTAAAAATAACCTGAAGGAGTAACAATATTGTATTTTTTAAAACTCAACCAAATATAGGTGTAATCACTCTAGCACTGGGCAATTTTCTTGAAGGAAACAGTATAAAAATACTTAGAGAAGAAAAAAATGTAGTCTGCTACGCTCAAAGCAGGCAGAGACAGTCTGTGAGGATTTACAGATATTAGAGATACAGCAAGAAAGAGATTCCATGGAAAGATCAATATTTCAATCACAGCTGAAGCAGTTGAAGTTGGTGATGGCTGCAGAATATGTGAAAAAGACTGTACAGAAAAATATGTTCTCAGATATCTGCAAATAAAAGCATCAGTTATAATATGTGAAATGTGACACAGAAATTCGAAGACACGTAAGCGATTACCTGATGGAAACAATAGCACAAAAATGAAGTCTGGATCCAGGGCCTTGAAGGAAACTACTATGAATCTCACAACAAATTATTTCCCAACAGAATGAACCTCTGGACATCTTTCTTCCAGTTTCTGTGTTCTTGATTTATGACTTCACAGATATAGAAATCTATAACTGCGCCGGATGCTGGATTTATTTGATGCCATAGGGCAAGTGTACTCAGTCTCCATCCCAAACTGTGTCATAACCTAAGTACATACCTGGAATAAAGATGTTATGGTTGTGGTTTTTATACTGTGCAGAATTTTACATACCACATAGAATCTTTTCTTGATTCAAATATAAAGACTTTGGACCTGATCCAGAGCTGCTCTTCTGTTTGTTTAATGCGGAAGCGCAGCAGGGAATATGTGCAGGACAGAAGCAAGCACAACAAATCGGACACACAGCTATTCATCTGCCTGTGTTCCCATCTAACGCAATGGGGTGTTCCATGATATGTAAATGAAAAACTGTTCTTTTCATTGGTAGGGTCTTAAGTGCCTGCACCTCCAAAATCTTACACCATCATCTCAGGTGATGGTGTAAGTGAAGGGTACAGGTGTTAAAACACATGTTAAAAATATGAATATAGAATTCTTGTCATACACTAAAATACAGTTATTTTATTTTTATCCTAAATAGCAGCCTATTTCCACAGAATCTACTCAGACATTATCTGTATATGAATGGCATAGAGCCCAATGATAAACAATGACTGATGACCAAAGAAAGCGCAAACATGTTTTTCACTGCCATGCAAATATGACTCCTCTGCAGACTGCCAATCACAGAAAAAACGAACAAAAAGCAAACCAGACAGAGGTCAGTGAACAAGATGTCACGCCATTTTTTATGTCTGTAACTGTGATGAAACAAATAGTAATGCTCATAAATGAGGTCCCATGACAGTATATGGAAATTTTGCCATGGTAAGCATCTTGTGATTCCACATTGGTGGGATAAATGATGCAGTGAATTAAAAGTTACCATAAAAGGGTCCAACATGATCTTACTCCTCTTTGTGGCATCATTTTGATGGGCTGTTACCTAGTTAAAAATAATATGCAAATGTTTTTTGACTGTTCTAACAAATTTTAAAAAATGTCATCTGAAACATGTAACATGTATAGGGTATTGTAAACACACCCCGCAGTTTCTGCCTATATGCATCTATTTACATGTTACAAATGTATGCACCTATTCAGTACTTCCTATGCAGAGTTTCAGTAATTGCAGTACTAGATGCAGTGCGAGCAGCGAGTGTACACATTCACTGCGTTAAAGATCTGGATCAGGTCCTTCATGTTTGTAGAGGCACATGTTCTGGTGTCCTGGATAATTATTGCAGAGGCAACCTGCAGCATTCCAAATATTGTGAAACTACAAGTCTAGTCATGCTTTACCAGATATCCCCTATGCTTATGCTGTTGGAACAAGGTGGGGAGTTGTTGCTTCAGAACACCTGGGACCAGATTTACTAAGTTAACTCACCCATAAAAATCGTGGCACATTGCCGCAGATTGCCAGTGATTTTTTTTTTACAAATCGATAGATTTACAAAGGGGAGAGTTCCTCTGCTGATTCTCAAACTCCCTCGATGTGTGGTGATTTTTAAAGGGTTTATTCACCTATTCACCGCGATTAATCTTTTAATTGCTGCGAATTAACCCTTTAAATAGCAGCATATAGTTCTATAAGGCACAGCCTTTTAGTACCATAAGCAGAAGCATGCCAATGGTTAATGGCATGCCTCCGCATATATGATTGCCCATGTAAAAAGTATACACATACCAATCCCCCGTACACCTAAAATGTTTAATGTCCCTCAATGGTTAACTGTAAGTGTAAATGTGGACCATTTGTGAAATGTTTTACAATGCCCCCCTTCTTTGTTGTAAACAGATTATTCGTCCTCGCTTTCAAAATGTCCCCCATACATATGATGTAGTTATTTTTATTTTATTTTTTATGTCCATAAAATAGTTATAAAAAATATTAAATAGTGTTAATACTTAAGTTTCTGTAGTTTTCTCTCCAGCTATGGTAACTTCAGGCCAGGATCTTCTGGAGCCTGTTGATGGAAGAACGGTCCTTCATCTTCTTATTTCCTCCGGCCAATTACTGCTGTCATTGCAGGGCCCCTATTTATATCCCCTGACACACACTTTGCATACACTATGCTTTACTGACTTTGTTTGCCTGTATATTATATATACATATTGCCGCAAAATTTGAGTTGCCTTTTTCAAAAAAATAAAGATATCACTTTTTAAGAGGATTTATTTTTTATTTAAAAGAAAATATGTTTAAATAATTTATATTTAATTAAATAAAACACAAATGATTGCTCATTAAATTAATTATTTAAAAATACTTTGATACATGCAAATTGGAATAAGATGCTGTATAGCTAATCAGTATTTTTGCTTTTACATATCCATTTGAATGTTTTAAATAAATGCATATTTGCAGTACAACCAATACAGAGCTTTTACTGATTGGTTCATGCATTTTTAACAATGGGTATGCACATCCACTGGATTCTCTGCAATAAATCTGTGGATTAGAATGAGTGAGGTGTATTATGTATACCTGACAGACCCGATGAGAAAACCTGTACTGTCCAGATGTGATATTTTCAGATTGTAAATTGTTTCAGTCTTTTGAAAATTTTCTGATATTTTTGTAAAAAAAAAATTCCTAGAATTATTTTAGATAATTTATGCATTTGAAGTAGCTAATGCAAACTCACTAAATGAATGCGGTAATAATTTTTAATTAAATATTATGTTCTAATATTTACATATTTATTGGTTTTAAATTGGTACTTTAAATGACAACTAATCCTGTCTGTTTTTATGCTCAGTTATAATCCTTTTTTGTAAATACAACAAAGTAGACCATTAACATTAGTTATCTTTTGCATTTTTGATGTATTATTAATACTGGGATTATTTTAAGTAAAAGCTAGAAAACTAGTATTTCACTGGAAATATGAAAAAAAAATTTTAATAGATATTTTATTTGGTAATTGACCCTCTAGTTAAATCATTTAAGGGATGGGGGATAGTTAAGCAGTGACCTGTACACATTGTACTTTTTTCTAGCCTGCAGGCAAAGGGCAGACTAAAGTATAACAATTATATTATATTACAGATCCTACAGAGGAATAATAGTTGACAGTTTTCAGGCACTTGATTTCCGACTTTCAGTGCTGTGGATCCACAATTTTGTGACACAGGGAGCCTAGTCTTGAAGCCAAAAGTTACATTAAAGTTTTTATTGAAGCTCTAAACCCATTGTTTCATATTGCTGTGTTTAAGAGCATGGAACAGTAGGGATGGGACTTGATCAAAGCTTACAGCATCAAGTGCCTCTATGGTCAAATACTGGAGAATTGCCCACTCTCTCAGAAAATAAAGACATTCCAGGAAAGTTGGTAAAATACTTAAATGATGATGATTAATAATAATAATAATAATAATAATATTTATGATGCTTACATGTAAGAAGGCTGCTGCGTGACATGTGAGAATGATACAATTGTATGGAAGAAAATCTTACCCTGCACTGATGTACATAGTTCAGTGTCTCTGACAGCAGTGTAGGCAGATGGTAAAGATGAGTGCAGCACACACTGAGACAGAGCAGGCTGACATCAGTCTGCTGATCAGTCTTGATCCTCTGCTTTGGTTAGGGATGGAATGTGAAATATGGGAGAGTGGGAGGAGGCTAAGAAGGGGTCTGTAGTGGCCAAAGAATAAAGTACATGTTTACAAAGCCACATAATTCTGTGTGAGAAATATTGCTAATCTGTTCTAGGGGTTAAGAACAATTTCAAGGGACTCCGAATCCCACCAACCCTCTGGATGTATCTCTGCCTCATTATCTCATTGTTGTTATACCAGAATATATATGTATAGTAATTCTTTATATATTGGATCTGGCAATAAATCTTATTTTACATTTTAACGTATTTGTCGAATCACATTTCTGTTTAAAGAATTTACCTTATATGATGATATGCATGAGAACATTAAGTTATGAAAATAAAAAAGTAATGCATTTGTAACAGAAAATTAAAGATCCTCTATTTGTTGCTCTTATAACTCAACTGTTACTAACATTAATTGTATGATAACATTTGTAACTATATTTGTATTTTTATATTAGTTTATACTATATTCACCTATCTAATTAAAATAGTTAATTTTCCATTTTATTGATATTGTCTTTTGTATATAAAGGTTTAAACAATGCAATATAATATAGGATTTCTAATTACATCTGTTTCTCCATCTGAATTTTTTTTATGTTCTAACATCATTTTTATGTGCTCATTATGAGTTTGTTTTGCATGAATGAATCTCAAATGACTAATCAAAATTATTTGAATCATTTTTAAGATATCTTTATATTTTACACTCCACAATCTGGAATATATTTGGAGGATTCTCTAAATAAAAGCAATAATGTTATATCTAATGAAAAATACAGTCCAGCTGTCTCAATAGAAAGATTTACAAAATAATCTACATCATATTGCCCAGCATTTAAAAGAAATAATTGAAAAAAAATTATATATAATTTACATTTATTTAAAAGAGTAGGTTTGCTGCAATGTTTTACATTGAGGAGACAGCACATATTCAATTACAAGTAATGCTATTCTTAAACATTTTCACATTGGAGGACACACTGCTTAAACAATGATATAATTCATAAAAAATGCTCATTTAAATGACTTACTTTGAAACATACAGGGTCTGATTCAGACTTAAGAAGGAGCTTGAAATTAAGGACCGGATTCACAACACCACATTTTTTTTATTAAGTGCCTACGTTTTTAGCTACCACGCATGCATAGTAACTATATTATGCTATCTACGTAGTGTTTTGTTACATAGATCGTGTACATGCGGTCTTTAAAAATGTGGTGTTCTGAATTCAGTCCAAACAGAGGAAAGTTACTTCTGGGCTAAACCATGTTGATTGCAGGGGAGTCATATTTCATCTGTTGCAAATAGTATTAGAGTTGAGAGGTGTTGTCTCCTATCCCAAGTCTAAATAACAGTATAAAAGTAAAGCTGCACAGTATCTGTGTGCAGTAAGCAATTCAAAGATATATCTCTGCATGCAAAGAATACAATTCACTTGACTCCCCCGGCCAGTGCTAGGGTGTTCGGCGCCCCCCTTAAAAACTTTATATTTGCACCCACCTGTTTAACAATTTCACATTATGCTTAATAGAGTATAGTATTCATGTAAGCGTCATAAAACACAATCTTGTAACCAGAATAAAAGAAAGCAAATCATAGTCACTACTGTACAATACTAGGCCTAGATTTACTAAAGTCGATTTTGTTGAAATCAATGGTGTTTGTTTTTTCCGTCGATTTTGAAATGTCCCATTTACTATTGTCAAATCGACCATCAAATTGCCAGAGATGGAAGGTTTTTAAAACCAATGAACTCACTCTGGCGATTTTTTACATTGGGAACATACAAATCATAGATTTACTATGAGGCGAGTTGCAAAATCGCTGGAGATAGGACCCAAAATCGCCAGAGATGATAGAGGTGGATGTAAGTGGAGAGTTTGGTCAAATCGCTGACAATTGGTCTGCAAGTTATCCTGGTGCCTATAAAAATTCTGTCAAAGGGGCTAATTTTGGCTTGTGTTTCAAATAAGTGTGCTTTCGTAAATGTGCTGCATGTAACATATTACATGGGTGCTGTGGCCATACTTAGGGCCACATAAATGGGTAATTCAAATATAATAAAAAGGAGAATATTCACTAACATATTTGGTCTCACAAACATTAGTCAAATAAAATGACAACAAAATATACAAACATGCAATAAAATAAACAGAACCAAATACACCTTTAATGCTGGCACTTACAAGAAGAGAATTTAGCAGCAAATACAAGCAGAAACAAGGCAAAGCTCCATAATATCACTGCTGATCAGTCACCAAAGTAGCCACACTCCAACAAAAACCACTAATGCCAAACAAGAAGCCACCTATGTTTTATAAAGGCTGGAGATGAACTCTTGTGATATTTCAGTGAACTCCGTGGATTTTGAAGCAAACTCCGTCGATATTGGAAATCCAAAGCATAACATGTAAAAAATAGAAATCGCTGCCATCTCCGGTGATTTAAATTGCCGGAGTTTAACAACACATATCATGGAAGCTTGAAAATTGCTCAGCAAACACGCCCCTTTATAAATTCAGGAAAAAATTAAAAAAATCTCTGGACAACTATGGCGATTTACTCGATTTAAATCCCCCCTTAGTAAATCTAGGCCCTAGTCTCCATTTTACAATTCCCACTTCATCCTAATCACTGCCACACAATACAGATATATATCTTAGTGACAGCCATACCATACAGACATTATCCTAGTGACCACTATACCATATAAGACACCATACAATACAGATTGCATCCCTCTGACCACTGTACAATAAATTCAACATTCTTGTAACCTCAATGCAGTTAAAAAAGGCCTCCTTGGAAAACGGAAAACATTTGTAACCACAATACAATAGAATCACAGTCTCCAGTATCCCCATCATGTCTCCAGCCCCCCCCAGTAACCCCATCATGTGCCTTCAGCCCCCCTAGTAACACCATCATGGGCCTCCACCCCCAAAGTATCCCCATCATGTCTCCAGCACCCCCAGTAACCCAATCATGTGTCTCCAGCCCCAAAGTATTCCCAGCATTTCACTACATACCCCTAGTATCCCCATCATATGGCTCCAGCCCCCTAGTATCTCCATTATGTGCCCCCAGCCCCCCAGTATCCCCATCATATGTCTCCAGCACCCCAGTATCCCCATCATGTGTATCAAGCCCCATCATGTTTACATACCTTGTGTCTTCCTCCATGACGCTCTCCTCTTCTCTCTTCTCCTTTCTGCCCTCATACAGGAAGTTCCTGTATGAGCCTCTGCGGCTGTTACATAGAGAAGCTGAAAGGAATTTTCCAAGCAGCTGCTATATATAATGGATGCGGCAGCTCATACAGGAACCTTCTGTATGAGCTGCCATCCACTAAAGCGCAGAGCCTCTCCAGCCTGGCTCCGGCCTGTGGCGCATCCCACTGCGGAGTGCATCGCACGCGCCAGACCTGAGTGTATGTATTACAGGGGGTTCATTGTTTGTCTCTGTATGTCTTAAAGGGAGTACAGTGTGTCTGGATTACATGAGGTGCAGTGTGTATCTGGGGTGTATTACAGGGGGGTGCATTGTGGGAATTAAAGGGGGTGCAGTGTGTGTGTATTACAGGGGGTGCAGTGTGTGTGTATGTATTACAGGGAGTGCAGTGTGTGTCTGTGTATTACAGGGAGTGCAGTGTGTGTGTCTGTGTGTATTACAGAGGATACAGTGTGTGTTTGTATTACAGAGGATGCAGTGTGTGTATGTATTACAGAGGGTGAAGAGTGTGTGTGTGTGTGTGTGTGTGTGTGTGCAATGTCTGTGTATATTAAAGGGGGTGCAGTGTGTGTCTGTGTTTATCAACGGGTGCAGTGTGTGTGTCTGTGTGTATTACAGGGGGTGTAGTGTATGTATACTGTATTACATGGGGTGCAGTGGATGTGCATTACAAGGGGTGCAGTGTGTGTGTGTGCGTGTCTGTGTGTATTACAGGGGGTGCGGTGGATGCGCAATACAAGGGATGCAGTGAGTGTGTGTATTACAGGTTGTGCAGTTTGTTGTGTGTATTTTAGGGGGTGAAGTGTGTGTATAGTGCAGGGGGTGAAGTGTGTGTGTGTCTGTCTGTATGTATTATAAGATGCTGTGTATGTGTGTGATAGAGAAAAAGTATTATGGAGGGGTGGTTGCTACTACATTACATTGCCAGGCACACCTGGACCCCTAGATACACCCCTTGTCCGACTGGGACCCCAACCCCATAGTATGGGATCCAATGTTACAACTCTGTGAAGTTTTCTTCGAAATCCTTCATTCAAATTAACATCCAGTAGAAGACCTACTATACATACACTACTATATAAGTGTGTGTGTGTATGTATGTATATATATATATATATATATGTATATGTCTTTGTATAAATGTGTGTGTGTGTGTTTGTATAAATGTGTGTTTGTGTGTATATGTGTGTGTATATATCTAAATGTGCGTGCGTGTGTGTGTGTATATATAATGTTACCACTCTGTGAACTGCTAACTGCCAAATCCATCCAGTTTTCCCTAGGCCCCAACCCTATTACAGTTTTGGGGATTTTTGGAGTTGAACCCTGCCAGTATTTTAGGATGGATAATGAAGGGATAGTATTATGTATGTTTGTATATATGTAAAAATACTAATATAAAAAATAAAATAAATAAAAATAAAAATATATATATATCATGTTAATTATATTTTACACAACATGTTGAATGGTTCTAATTGTATGTATCTAAGACTACCAATGGCCTTTCAATTACATATTGATTAGAAAAATGTGATAGCTGTGCAATCTTACAGAAGTCGTTGTACTATCTTACATTTGTTATAAATTTTTTTACATACACCATGGGAACTAGGTAACATAGCACTCATCAGCATTTCTTAACTGTATGCACTACTCACAGCTGCTCACAATACAAAGTTTCCTGGTGGTGATATTATATGAAAAAGCATAATATTGTAAAGTAGGCCAATGGAAAGCACAAGTGGTGTGTGAAATATGTGAATCATTTTCAATTTGCATCGCACTCACTGTCACTAGGTATCTACAAAGATGTTTTGTTCATTACCATTGACGCCTCATGCAATCTATGAGTCATAATTAATTTATATATATATATATATATATATATATATGTACATACATACTATGTATACACACATACATACATACCTACATACATGCATATATACATACATACATATATACATACATACACACACACATACATACATACATACATACCTACATACATGCATATATACATACATACATTTATATACATACATACATACATACATATATATACATACATACTATGTATACACACATACATAAATACATACATACATACATAAATACATATATACTATGACTTTATTATTAATGACTAAGAGCATTTGCCATTAAAGATACAGACAAGAAAAATCTAATACAAAAGAAAATATTTATTAAATAATGTTTAATTAAGTAAATTTAATTAAGTAATTACGTAATTTTTTTATACTCTGCATCATAAATATACATATATAGTATATATATATATGTGTGTGTTTATATAAATAAATCTCTTAATAACCTGTCCTATAAGAGGGCCAAGGTGGTGAAAGCCTCTAGACTCACGAAGAGTCATCCTTCAGCACTCAGGAGAGGAAAACCCCCTGTGGAGGAACCTCTGGGGACCCATGTCTGGAAGGATCGCCATTCCCTCTTGGCATTAAGAGGCTAAGCAGAGTTATAGAGCCAAATTTAGTAAAGAGTGAACATGTAAGACAGACACAGACAGACACACATTATCCCATATTGAGAGCTAAAAAGCTTTAGCTGTTTTTTACACCTTCCCAAGGCTGCGCAATTTACTAAAGAGGACAATCGTCCTCTTTCCGATTTTCCTGAACGGCTACAATATCACGATCGCAACGATTTTCTGCTAGAACCTCCATTAATAAAGTAAACAAGCTCAAGGTCATTTTTGGGGGGTAGTCAAGCTCCAAGCCATCAGGCACATCCAAGTTAGGCGCTGATTTCTTTCCTGAGATACTTACCTCCTGTGTGTCCTTCCCTTGTGTGTGAGACAGAGACAGCCAAGCCCTGATGACAGCAGTGACCATTATGACATCACAACATTAACCATTTCCATTCCAGAAATATAATGTCTTATTAATTATATTTTCATAGTATGTTCCCATCATATGATAACCATATATTATACAGTACATCTGCATTTTCACCATGTTTGTTTTCTTCTGCTCTGTTTATCTCAGTTATATCTCCCTATAATAGAGGGATTTTTTTAATTTAAAAAAAATTCTGCTCCTTACCATTGGAGCACACGCAGTATCATCACAGCATGTGGACACTACTGTGCATGCGTATAACAGTGAGGAGCAGAATGGCTTATATGTATATATTCCACCAGCATCTAGGCTTTATTAGTAATCTATAGAGTGTAAGCTTGCGGGCAGTGCTCTCTTACCTACCCCCCAGTCTGCCTGTTCCCATCCAGTCTTGTTATAATGATTAATACATTTGTAAAGCGCAACATAATCTGCTGGCGCTATATAAAAACCTGTTACTACATAAATAAATAAAATAAAATACCTGTTTTGGCAGAAGATTCATTATTGCTGTGTAAGGGCAACACAGTGGATTTTTTATTCTCATTTGTGCTCCTTGATGAGAGGGGTCTCAATCCCACAGATAATATTATAATTGTATTTAGGGTTTCTACTGCAAAATAGAGACTCATTTAAGGTAAAAAGAATATCAGGGTTTTAAGCTAAATTCTGTTCATTATATAGGTGCATTCTTTTTATCGTTGTTTATAAAACTAGCATAAGTACCTGGAGTTGCTCGTGTTTAAAACTTCCAGCTATTAATTTCATACTGTGCAGCTGCTTGACTATATGTACAGTTTATGTTAATAATGTCATTTACGGTCCTAAAAACATAGCTCCTAACATTTAAAATCTAGAAAACAGGACAAAATAAGCTCAGCCCCTTTGCACCCAAAGCCCACCAACAAATGACTTTACTATATTTGTTCAAACCAGGGCCATAACCAGGGGTGTGCCACGGGGGCGCAAAGCTTAAGGGGGAACCAGTAAGTTAATATTTAAGGTTAAATTGGTTTGGAATTCAGGGTCAGGGGGCGCCATTTCTCCTTTTAGCCCCTGGCACTAAAATATCTAGTTATGCCTCTGGTGCAAACCTCCTCTCTTTTCTGGCTTGGGACAGTCCCTCCTAAATTGGGATATGATATCATCCAAATCCATCCAGTAAAAGGCCCAGAACAGGCTCCATGAGTCAAAGTTCTGCCCATTGTACAATCTTGTAACCACAATAAAAGAAAGCAAATCATAGCTGCTACAATACAATACAGGCAGCATTCTAGTCTCCACTACTCAATTCCCATTTCATCCTAAAAGCTGCAATACAATACAGACTGTATATCTTAGAGACACATACCTTACAGACATTGGGCTGGATCCAGACTTAAGTAAGTGCCTAAAATCTGCATCCTTCCGACCACTGTACAATGAATTCAACATTCTTGTAACTACAATGCAGTTAAAAAGGCCTCCTTGTGTTACAAAACAGAAAACATAACCATAATACAATAGAAGGACAGCCTTGTGTGTGTGTGTGTACAGTGTGTACTCCCCCTTATGCGTCTCCAGTCTCACAATATTCTCATTCATGTGTCTCCAGCCTCCCAGTATTCCCATCATGTGTCTCCAGCCCCCAGTATTCCCCATCATGTCTCTACATCCCCTCAGTATCCCCATCGTGTCTCTGCAGCCCCTCAGTATCCTCATCGTGTCTCTGAAGACCCCAATTTCCCCATCACGTCTCTGCAGCCCCTCAGTATCTCCATCATATCTCTTCAGCCCCCATCCAGTATCCCCATCATGTGTCTCAAGCCTTCCAGTTTTTCAGCACTTAACATTATTGTAATACAAATCACTGCCAAACTCCGGTTGAGCTTAAAACAAACTGCCGGAGTTTGGCAGCGATCTGTATTAAAATAATGTTAAAATGCTGAAAAAATGTTTTCCAGTACACTCACCAGTGCTTGCATTAAACTAGCTAGAGTTCACATTATTTACACTATATAAATGCAGGTCACTTCCTGATTGGAGTGTTTACATTTTGAGGTGGTTAGCTGAATATGTCAGTGGGCCAGATCCAAACCTACGCCTGCTTGCGTTGTTACACTCAGTGTAGTCATAAAAACGCTGTTTTCCATGTTCTACGCATGCGCAAGGAAGATGTTGCGATCAGAAATGTACTAACGAGCATACGATCACCAGCGTAAGTATGGACAAAGAAGTGTGCCGGACGTATGACCCCCGTAATTACGCTTCGGAGGCAGGGTGAGGCATGTAAATCATAGTGTATGGGCGTGCTAAGTGTCGTAACCACACATGCATGCTATGGACGCCCGCGGTTATGCTCAGTAAAGTTAGGGTAGGGTTTGGTCGGCGTAAGATGGCATAAACAAGGATGACCAAGGGGAGTGCCTACGGGGGTACTTTGTAGGTACGCTGGCGTAAATACACTACGCACAAAGGCGTATTATTGGAGTAGGTCTGGATCAGATAAAAACCAATGAACAGCGCTATTAAATATATCAATCTCTATATTAGCTAAACCTACAACCAAATCAAATGTAAATGGTGGCAGTAATGAATGCTGCTACTGGCATAAAAGGTAAATGAACTATTTATTATAAACACTGATAGATCAACAATAAAATCATATAATAATGAATCAACAATGCATATATAGCAATATTGTAGCAATATAGAACGGGAGGTATGTACTGAGACCACTTTGATTAACACTACTGCTTATCACTGTTCATACAATGTATTCCCAAAGCGTACTTCGCATACACAGTAAATAGTAACTCCTCAATAATAAGGAACAATGAGATCCTTCCACATTATGTGGTTCTTTATGTCAGATGGTAAAAAGAATAGTCTCAATAGGCCCAATGATCCAAAACTTAATTGTAAATCCATTTTTACACTTTGTAGTGTTTTTATATGCTACATTACTTGTTTTTTTATGTTTAACCCATTATTATTAGATTTTTTAAAATAGTTATCTTAAAAAGCTATATGCAGCAGGTTGCCAAAAAATTCCATGTACATTAATTAACTATAAACATCAGCTGGCAGTGCTTGTGAGGTCGTTTTTAAAGGCTTAGTGATTTCTTGCTGAGCAATTTCCAGTGATTTAATCAATTATTCCACGCACAACCACCTTTATTTTCTCTGGTGAGTTTTGGCCCATTCTCCGGCAAGTTTCAAACTCACCCCTTAGTAAATCTAGCAATTTGTATGTTCTGAATGTAAAAAATCGCCAGAGCGAGTTGAACTACGCCGAGTTTGAAAAAACCATCATTTCTGGTGAGTTTGGTGTGAGTTTTCATTAGTAAATAAAGCGAGTTTAAACTGTGAGTTTAAATAACAAGCAATCTCTGGCGAGTTTCACAAACTCAACCTTAGTAAATCTGGCCTTTGGAATGGATTGCGTGCCATCAGTTGTGCTTAAATTCTGGATGAGCCCCAAAATGTCTGATATTGTATGGCTATAAGTTGCACTCTCTTTTTGGACAGATTTGTCTATTTTATGTTTCTTAGGGCCGTATTCACAGATACGTTTTTGTGCGGAGTTCCGTGCTTATTTTTAGGATCTTATTAACTGCGCATACGTAGTAACTTTATTTACGCTATTTCATGGTTGCCGACTTTTGGCAGCTTCTCTCCGGGAGATACCGGAGAGAAGCCAGCGACGCATAGAGGGGGCGGGGCTTAATGACGTGGTTATGCAAATCGCGTCATTAGGCTCCGCCCCCTGGTTCATACTGACCCGTTTTAAGTTGAAACAGGGGTCGGATGGGGCTTGATGCCGCAGATTGCGTCAAGTCTCTTCCTGTGCCTAGCAACACTAGTATACTAGTGTTGCTAGGCAGGGGGGCAGGACTTCAGGCTGTGGTTTCAGTAAAACCACGGGCCTCAAGTCACTTGCGGGAGATTTGCCGGCTCTCCCGGGATACCGGGAGTACTGCTCGAATTTCGGGAGTCTCCCGGACATTCCGGGAGAGTCGGCAACCCTGCGCTATTTATGTTGAATTTACGCACGGACGTCCATTAGGGAAGCATGATCTGCACAGGTGAAACAGGGAGCTATACTATATATAAATTAGAAAGCGGGCATATTATTGCTGCTGTGGTTGCAGTAGCAACCTGGACTCCCTGCACTTCCACCTAATAAGGGTTGGCGTAAATGTAAAATGGAGTATATTTTAAAGTTACACCTGGGCAAAACCATGTTGATTTCAGGGGGAGTCAAGTTAATTTTATTCTATGCATGCAGGGAGAATGCTTTGCTTTTACTTATTGCACACAGATACCTGATCAGCTTTACTTTTAAACTGCTAATTAGACTTGAGCTGGGAAACATCACCTTTTAACTATAATACTGTTGCAACAAATGAAATTTGACTCCCCTGAAATCAACATGGTTTAGCCCAGGTGTAACTTTAAGTTCTTATTTTCAATCTCTGAATCAGGGCCTAAATGTCTATATTTTGAGTTTATACACATCCCCTATAAATGGAAAAAAAAAATATTAAAAGGTTAAATTTAAGCAATCCGCTGCTCAAAAACTCTGGATAAGGTCCAAGAAGTGGAAATATGAGAAAGTACATTGGATTGTCCAATATTATCACATTCTGATGCTTCATCTAAGAAATATATACAACACTGCAGGTCAACTGAAATGTTGTAATAATCTTCCTACTTTTATGTTTATTAGGAAACTATTCATTTGAATAATGCTCTAAATATCCAACCGAGAATACTAAACTGCTGATCACATTTTAAGACCACAGTGAATGCTCTTCAAGTACTTACTGTTGTCCTATAAACCAACTATTTTCATTACTGGAGATGATTTGTTAAAGTCAATAAAATATGGTGTATAAAACCACAGTCATTTATTTTTAAGTGTCCTACTGCAAAGAATCCATTAAGGGAATTTTAAGTTCAATAACCTTGCAAAATAAACAATGCTTGCTATGTTAACACATTTCTTTCTGTTTTAGTCTCTTAGAACCGTATTCACAGTTAAGAAAGTTTTAGGTAGGTGCGTATATGCATTTATCTGCACCTAACTTAAAGCTCCCTCCAACGCAGCTTCCCTAACTTCCTGTGCATATTTTTCTTCTTAAGAAGGAAAATACGCACTAACTTCTCACTACTCCACCCTCTCGCCTCATATAAATCCCTCCCCCACCCAGTCTTTTCAATAACTCCCAGAAACTGCTGTGGCACGCCTTCTTTTTCTTAGGAAACTGTGCGCAGTCTTTAAAGACCGCACTGAGTCAATCTATAAACCTAAGTGGTATGTAGATTGCGTAAATGACCTACTACTCATGTGAATTAGTGTGAATTCAGTCCTTAGATGTTAACCCAAGAGATGCAACTTATATATAATTAACATTTCCCAGTCTAGTTTGTGTGCTTTCTAAGACTAGATCATGAGGCTAAATGAGTGAAGATTCTTAGGGGTATATTTACAAAGCTCGAGTTTGGCCAAATCGCCTCAACTCAGTTTGGCGGCGATTTGGCCATCACCGTGTTCACTAAAGGCAAAGCCCCGGGACTTTAGCCTTTAGCAAATTCGACTCGCCAAACATCGCGGGACAAAAATCGTCCAGATGTTTGGCATGCAAAAAATACAGGTCGCCTTATTCACTAATTTTGATTTGACTAAATCTCCTTTAGATCATCGTCAAATCACAGGAAAAAAATTTGCACACTGTGTGGGGCGCTTTCAATGAAAGCGCCTCACACAAAGCCTGAAAAACACATGTCAATCTATTTGACGTGTTTTTCTGTGTGTAAAAGCCCAGCGCAGCATGGTTGAAAGGCTTAGCCATGCTACACTGATAGAACTACAAGGCTCAGCATTTATTTGCAATCTTGTATTGGCTGCTGTGTTACACATCTCATCCTATCTGTCTATACACCTCCTTTGCATGTTATGAATGCACATTTATGGTACAAACTATCCAGAGCTATACCTATACCAGTTATAGCTAATGTTGTTTCTCTGGTTACGATTCATGAGCTGTACACAGTAGACTGCATCAAACAACTTTTTAATCAAACACCGTTTTAATCCAACACCTTTTTGACAGGTACCATGACCCTTTTATTTCCTTTATTTTGTGCCCATTTTTGACACACTTTTTTTTATTGATAAGAATTTTAATAAAGTATGGGTTTGTCAAGGTCTCATTTTTTTTATATATAACTTTAAGTGTAGATCTGTATTTGTTTTATTTGTGATATAAAAAGCATTTATTACTATTTTATTATACACTTTTATAGATTGCTATTTAGTTTCAAGTAGTTATTGAACTTTAAACAGTAACATGAATTTCTGACAAGAAACCTTTTCAGACATAACCAGACATGTCTGAGGTCTATATATAATGGCACTGTATGAGCGATCTTTTAAAAGATAGCCATATGACTTCAAGTCAGAGATCAGAGTTAAAAATTATAAAACCTTAATGTTCACATTTCTTATGGTTTATTTAAATCATTACATAAAACATACACAATAAAAAAAAATGCAAATCATAAATGTTTTTTATTGAAATATAAACTATATATTCATATATTTACAATATATACGCATATTGGAAATTATAATATTCACAAGATTTATATAATAGACATCAAACATTTAAGTCAATAAAACAAATAATTACAAACATTAAACATAAATAAAAATACAAATCATAAAATCTGACAGCAGATAAGAACCACTTGGCCCAACTAATTTGCCCTTTCCACCCATCCACCACCCTTCCTGTGAAGCAACCTCAAACCTCCCCCAAACCCATCACCCTCCCGTTATTATACAGAGAACACTCGTCTCTCACTCACCTTCCTGGAGCCACACTCCCCACCACACACATTCTCTATGGTTACTTTTGTTAGCAACCAATTAACCTAATAACATGTTTTTTTTTGGCATTTGGGAGGAAACCAAAACATGGGCAGAACATGCAAACTCCACACAGATAAGGCCTTGTCCAGAAATCGAACTTATGCCCACAGTGCTGTGAGGCACAAGTGCTACTCACTTAGTCACTGTGCTGCCCCCCCCCAAAAAGCTAATTTTTTGTTACAGACTCAGCCACTGAGTCTTTTCCGTTGCAATCTGCTGGGTGACGTTAGTAAGCCTCTTAAAATGTTGATTTTTTTTCCTGCTTATTATGACGTTGCTATAAAACAGGTGATTATCCATAGTCTCAAATGTTTGTGCTTTAAAAAGATCTAAGTACCCTAGGTTAACATTACCAACTACCTTGGCTGGTTTAGATAAATCAGCCATAGCATGAATTAATTCATCCCAACCCTACAATATCTTACGGCCTAACACACAATGGTTTTGAGTGACACTGAACACTTAGTCCAGGATGTTGGAGCTGACTACAACACGATCTTTATAACAAACTTTCCTTTAGCATTCCAGGTTGAAATATCTTTAGAATGTGCCATTTTACTGAGAAGTAACTCACTATTTCTCCTAAAATACTCATTAACATTGTTTAACACCTGTGGTGGAGATGGTTGGTTGTGCTGCCCCCTATAGAATAAAGGCTAGGGGGAAAAATGGGAGGAAAAAGGCTGGGAGGAAAAGGGTGGGGGGAGAAAATAAAATAAAATAACACAAAGTAACAGAATATGGGACCTGATTCACACTTAAGAATCTTCTTAAAATAAGAACTTAAAGTCACTCCTGGGCTAAACCATGTTGATTGCAGGGGAGTCATATTTCATCTGTTGCAAACAGTGCTAGTGTTGAGAGGTGATATTTCCCAGCCCAAGTCTAAATAACAGTGTGATAGTAAAGCTGGTCAGTATCTGTTTTCAGTAAGCAATTCAAAGATATATCCCTGCATGCAAAGAATACAATTAACTTGACTCCCCCCAAAAACAACATGGTTTTGCCCAGGAGTGACTTTAAGTTCTTATTTTAAGAAGATTCTTAAGTGTGAATCAGGTCCATAGTGCCTAGCACTGACCAAGGCAGAGGAAAGAGACAGAAATAGAGTGCAAAATATTTATTGATATGTAGTGCTGATAACACAAAAAACACACTAGTTAAAAAAGTAGAACATACTGGTTAAAAAATAGATAATAAATGGTAGTTGATACTAAATGGCTGATAATAAATGATAATGTATGTTCAGATAAGCAGTCTGCCTCAGGACTGCTACAGGAAGAATTATGCAATAGGTCTAATAGAGTCCATGCATTGAAAGAATCAACACTGCTATGAGTGTATAGTCCTTTGGTATGGTGCCTAAAAGGTAAGTGATATCTCTCAGGGCAACCTTGCCCACCTTGTATAAGAAGAAGCAGTCTGTAATGGATAGAGTCTGCGCTGGATAGAGTCTGCGCTGGATAGAGTCTGCGCTGGATAGAGTCTGCGCTGGATAGAGTCTATGCTGGATAGAGTCCTCAATTTGAAATGAAGAGGACACTGTTTCCACTTTTAATAAAGCTTGATAGCGCTTGTTAAGCAGCAAACGGATGAGGACTTGCTCACACCACATTCGGCAGGCACACACTTTATTAAAATAATTGACACAGAGACTTGAGTGGATTTAAAATAGGGGACATAGTTTATTAATTGGTGGCTGAATTCTTTTGATTATTGACAATATATTTTAATAGATCTTGAAGGTGGCCCGATAGCAGTTGAGGTCAGCTATGCGAAATCGCAAACATGACAAGCACCCCTTGACCTCCTCAACCTGCACCATGGACAAGTCAACTAGATCTGGCAACCCTTTAAAGAAAGCACACCCCGGCACCCGAGGATGGCCTACCCGGCCCCAACCGATAGGCTAATGCCCAAGCGTAAAAACCTTGACCGTCTTGGGATCTGAGTTGACTTATCCCTTTTCCGTTCCTAAACGCACGGAACATTGAAGCTGACCCCAACTGCTACCGTACACTATGCCCCGTCTGAAAAGGAAATACACAGGTTAACAACAAATTTAACTTAAACTCTATGGGAGGGAGGGCGGGAAAATTTCTTCAAAGGGTAACAACCCCTAAAGCCTTCTAATCTTATATACCTTATCCTAACCCCCTCCCATTAACAACCAAACCACCAATCAACCTTTAATTAACTTTTAACCTTCCCCCTCACACCACAGCCTGGGCACCCCAGACACGCCTGCCTTAATGTTGCTAAGCAACTCCCATCCTGCAACTTATCTAATTTCAGGCCTTTGAGGCCTTCATTTTTCATTAAAGGATATACAGCGATCTGATAGACAGCGGTACCATAAGGTGAGCATTCGATATAGGTATGCTGATGCCGAGGTATCTGTGTAGTAGCTTTAGACCATGCTTACGCAATCTATGTACAGAATTAGTACATAGATAGCATAGATAAGCTACTACACATGCATAGTTGCTGTGAATCCGGACCTTATTCTGTAAGATGTTTGTGATGTCTACATTTAGATGCTGCGCAGCCGTTTTACGGATATCTTCATTAACAGCATTGTTGGAATGTAAAACACCAACTACATTTTGTCGGTGTAATCCATCAGCGATTAGTGAAGACTTGTTATTAATGGAATAGCAAAGCCTAAAAGTTACCCGATAAAACTGCCAGACTGTTTCACAAGGCGTTTCTTTTTACCAATGGAACATTTCATGTTGCTGAGTGTTTTAATAAGATCACGCTTCTTTTTGAGAATGCCAAGTTGCCATGCTGACAACAGTATTTTACCTTTAAGCGTATTGAGTGCAACCTCACATATAGCTGTAATCAAATTATTTGACACTAGATAAAATAATATTCCTCTGTGTTGGTGATGCATTAACTGGTGTGTTTAAAATTGCCCAATTTTTACAGTCTATGGGCTGGATCCAGACCTTGTTAAGTGCATTTCCTTAGTTACTCCTGGGCTAAACCATGTTGATTTCAGGGGGAACCAATTTAATTGTATACTTCGCATGCAGGGATATATCTTTAAATTGCTTACTGCACACAGATACTGACCAGCTTTACTACCACACTGTAATTCATACTTTGGATAGGAAACATCACCTCTCAACTCTAATACTGTTTGCAGCAGATGAAATATTACTCCCCTGAAATTAACATGGTTTAGCCCAGGTGTAACTAAGTTCATGCACTTAACAAGGTCTGGATCAGCCCCTGTATCATTGCAATCCAGGAGTGTTTTCACAAAATAGCCCTCCCCCAAATTAGAGAATCCTACTAAAATACATGAGAAAGGATGTTGGAATCTGATGTCCATGGACATGATTCACACTTAAGAATTTTCTTAAAATAAGAACTTAAAGTCACTCCTGGGCAAAACCATGTTGTTTTCAGGGGGAGTCAAGTTAATTGTATTCTTTGCATGCAGGGATATATCTTTGAATTGCTTACTGCACACAGATACTGACCAGCTTTACTATTACACTGTTATTTAGACTTGGGCTGGGAAGTATCACCTCTCAACACTAGTACTGTTTGCAACAGATGAAATATGACTCCCCTGCAATCAACATGGTTTAGCCCAGGAGTGACTTTAAGTTCTTATTTTAAGAAGATTCTAAAGTGTAAATCAGGTCCTATGTTGTTAATTTCTAAATGTAATGTTGTGAAATTGTCTGTAATTTGATGTTTAGCTTTTGTGTTTTGTGCATGTTTTAATCTGTCAATACTTCTTAAATCTAACTATTCCCAATGAATGAACAATTATTTTTATTTCTGCTTGTCACCTTCAGGATAGAGAGGGTAATCCAAGATCAAACCTTTTAGACTTTTAAATTTGATGTGGTGCACGTTACCAGTATTGATCGTGAGGCCATTATCTTTTAGGTTAGTCTTGCCATTGGACAACATGTAACCATATGTCTTTGAACGGACTTAGACAAACATTGTTATATGACGGTTGTTCACTAGTCAACTCGTCTTGATAATCAGCTAATGGTGAATTCTAATCTCTTGGCCTGCTGACAAAAATCACGGAGCTTGTTTCATGGTAAAGACACCGTTTTTTTCTCTCTTCTAAACTTTCATTTGTTGGCATTATAGAATCCTGCAATTCCACAAAATGCTCCTGGTTCTCTTTGATTTAGATAAAACTCGCAAATATTCTGTCTTTGACTAGACATTTTCGGCCTTTGATTAGACATTTCAGCATGTGAAACCAGATACCAATAAACATTCAATTACCTTAACGCACAGTCTCAAACGTAACAGGACATGCCTAATAGCATCCCTAAGGACAACTGGAATGCGCGTGTTGTAATACATAATGGCCATTAACATACAGTCATGAATGGACATCGCTGATATGCTTTTAAGTAAATGTTCAGCCACTCAACATTCCACAGCTTTCACACACATTAACACAGTGTCAGAAATGTACAGACAGCCTTTTCAGAGATTTATGTTCCTGTTTAAAGTTAAATAACTGCTTAAAGCTTAATATCAATCTATAAAGGTAAATAATAAAATAATACAAATGCTTATTATAACACAATTAAAAAAATTCAGCTCTATACTTAGGGCCATAGGGCCTGATCCAGAGCTACGATGTTACACTGAGCGCTGTAGCGCTCAGCGTAACATCGCTGCT